>JAVJIF010004480.1:0-285881 GCA_038442645.1 Agave tequilana
CCTCTCTCTATCTGCCACTCCCACGGCCCTATTTCCTCTCCGATGAGCCCCCTCGCCCCCTCTCTCATGTAAGCCTCTCCCCACCCTCCCCCAAGAATTCCCCTCCCCCCCTCCCCCTTCTCGTGTGCCATCCTCTCTAGCGAGGCCCCCCACCCCTCTCCCTCCTGGGCGAGACCCCCTCCGGCGACTCCTGACTTGCCCCCAACCTTTGAGGTATCAATCTTTCATATATTCTCATATTTTATTAGAGAAAAAATGCTGGTTTAGAAAATTTTATGAAATTGCTTGGTATTAAATTGGCGAAATTAATGAAATTTTGATTAGAAAAAAATTTAATTTTTAACGACTGTTTTTTATATAACTGATGTTAATAATGAATGTATATCTATGATGTATGATGTGTGTGATGTATATGTGTTCATGTGTGTGCGTGTAGTGTTCATGTGTGTATTTGTGTGTGATGTGTGTGTTCCTTTGTGTGTCTATATATGTGTGTGCGATGTGTGTGTGTGTTCTCGTGTGTGCGTGTGTGTGTGTTTATATATGTATTATTAGTGTGTGGGATGATTATATATATATATATATATATATAATATATATATATATATATATATATATATATTATAGATATATATATATATATATATATACTGCATGTAAATGAGGTCGTGTGTGTCAGATTAGATAATATTGTATCAGAGTAGACTCCTAATTATAGAGTAGAAATTGCTGAAATTTTACTAAATTGGAGATGACTGTGAATCTCATTTTTGGTACATGCTTCATTTTTATATGGTCAATTTTGGTGTATGCTTTATTTTTATAACTTTGAACTTGAATCTGAATGCATACTGTGAATTTGAATCTGAATGTTAAATGTATGGAATTTCAAAAAAAATTTCAAAAAAACTTTTATCATGGTTCCTTGAGAACCGATATTAAAGCCTAGCTTTTAACGTCGGTTCTAAGTGAAACTGACGTTGAAAGCTATGACCTTAAATGTTTGCTTTTAACATCAGTTCCTTAAGGAACCAGTTTTAAAAGTCTATTTATAATGTTTTTTTAAACCGATGTTATAGCTCATATCTGACAATGATTTTTAACTGTTGTCATATACCTGAGAGTTTTTACGACTCCTGGATACAAGTCAGTTGTAAAGACCTATTTAAAGTCAATTTTTAACTGTCATTAATCATGTATTCTATACTAGTGCATGCAATTAAACATGCCCTCAACTGCATATTTTAATCTCATGTTCTTCTTTTTACTTTGACCAAGAAATGAAAGAGAAAACGACATCACTAGGGAGAGAAAACTAAATAGTTTTTTCAAGAATAATATACTTTACTGATATTGCGACATATCTGGTGTGAATAAATAGCAGAACAAAATTTGAATGGATTTTATTTTAGGCTTATTTTTTAAATATCTTATTTAACTTTCTGAGTTTTTTTCATAACACCCTCTAAACTCAAGAAATTTCAAAATATGCTCATAAACTATATGTTTCCCACTGATCCCCTGTAACACTGTTAACGCGTACACGAAAATGACCTATTTACTCATGGTCCTCAAATAATTATACAAATTCTAAAAAATAAAATTAATATTATACCTACCACACTCCCTTTTCCTCCTTCCCTCTCCTCCCCTCCCACCCCCCTCCCATTCTCTCTCTGGGCTTGCAATCATCTTGGGGGACCGTCGCCTCCTCGCCTCGACGTGAAACCGAGTGTGACATTCCTTGTTGTTTGACTCCCCCTCACGAAATCACTGACCCTCGTGAAGTGAATGAGCGCCAGCCTGCCCATGGTCTCCCTCCACCCTGCCACCCTCGACCAAACGATGTTAGCGGCAAAGAACTTCAACAATGAGCATATCTCTTTTTGTTGCACTGAGGAGTGAGCATTGCTCCTCATCCCTCACCTCAGCTTTAATTACTCCTCAATTTTCCACTTTCGCAATCAATTCGACCTCACACTTCTCTTCTCCTTATAATTTTTTATATATTATAACAAACAATGCAATGTGACGATGATAACAAACCCCCACTTAAATTTGGAGAGAAATGGATCAACCCATTATCTCCCAGATTCATTTCCTTTGAAAAACTTCCGCACTTGTTGAGTGACGGAACATAGCAAAGACCTCTTCCTTCTTTCTTTCCTCTTGATGAGTTTTTTTATTACTTAAACATGCACCCTCTCAATCTTCCCTATCTTTCTGCCTTTTTAAACCAACCATGTCAGTGGCCATGCCAGCACGGATGGCACGGTGCCCGATCTCATATGGCGTCATGTTCTCTGCAGCGTCCTCCCCATCATCACTCGCCTCATCACAGAGCTCAAGCTCAGCCAGTCTGACCTCGGACGCCGTGCCATCTGCATCGACATCGCCACCGACATACTCTGCACCATCCTCATGGCGTTCCTCATGGCCGGCCGAAGGACGCCCAAGGACTTCTTTATCGTCATCATTCGCGTCCTCGCCGAGCTGATCGTCATCGTGGGCATCTCGATGGCCGGCATCAAGTCCGGTTCCAAGATTTAATTAGGATTTAATTAGAACTTAAATAAGATTTAATTAAGATTCAACTTAAAACATTAAAACTCGTGCTAGACACGTGATAGGTAAGGGTAAAATCATCTTTAAAATGTACGTGACAAACATGTGCCACCTCCCAAATAGTCAGCGACGACAGGGGGGTCTCTGAAATTTTTGGGTATAGTTTATTGGGATATTTCGGGATCTCTTGAGTTTATAGGGTTTTGTGAGAAAACTCAGAAGTTAAATAAGATATTTAGAAAATTTTATTTCTTTTCTCCTTTATTGGACAAAATCTGTCCTAGGAAACTAAAAGAATAATTAGGACGCAATCATGTTGACTGAAACTGTGCACAGCAACTGCAGTGCAACTATATTTCCTTAATTTTTATTCTACGCTATGGAACTCATTGCTGATACCTGAAAAGAAATCTGAATCAGTCGCCAACTCCATTTGTATTGGTTGGGAAGTCAACTGGTTCCCTTTCTTTTGTTGTCACTACAGTTTTATGGCACTGAGCTTCCACAACTGAAACTAGGCTCAAAGAAGAATTTTTCTCACAGGAACATAATGCACGGTCTGAAGTCTCTCATCCCACCATTCTCCTCTGCCCTCCTGACTTTGTCGGTGCCTATTTGGCCCTACAACGACGAGCATATGGAGTGTAGTTCCCCGTTGAGAATGCCCGGAGGCATTACTGTGTGCAGTAGCCTTTTCGTCTACCCAGCAGGCCTGACTGCCTGTGGCTATCCAGGGTTCAATGTAGCATTTAGCAATAACCATTCAGTATTGAACATTAACATCACTGGAACACGATACCAAATACGCAGAATAGATTACAATTTCAGAATGCTGAATGTTGTTTACCCAAATTTCTCCAGTGATTCCTGCCTGCAGACTTTCACCCATGCTAGCCTAGATTTCTCTCTTTTTAACTATACAGAGAAAGTTGTTAAACCTGATTATGTACTTCAATTGTCACAAACCTCCGTCTAGTTCCTAGACTCTTGAGTAATGCTACAGGTTATCGGTGTTAGGATTTTACCTTATTTTTAAGAGAAGATGATCGTCTAAAAAGATTCAATCCGATTGGAGAAGACATTGACTTGGATTAGAAAAAGCAAACCAAGGTGTAGGAGATTAATCGATTGTATAGTCGACTAATAGTCAGATTAGTCGACAAGACATGATACAGAGATGGAGCATTTTATAGCAGTCGACTAATAAGTTCTATAAATCGACTAATGGAAGGGATTAGTTGACTAATCTGCTTGACAAGTCGACTAATCACGGTGTTTCTGAAGCGTGAGCAGTTTCCTTTTCCGAAAGAGTACGAATAGGATTCAAATTCTATTCAATAAAGGTTTATTTTTAAAGATTGGAGAATCTAGAATTCTTCTAGATCAAGAAGATCAACTCCTAATAAGATTGATTAAGATTCTTCAAGTATCCGATGGTCAAGATCATCTCATAATCTAAATAGGAGTTGTATTATAAAATCCTATAAATAAAGGTTGTAACCCAGTAAGTTGTAGTGTGGATAACACCAAGAAGATTTTGAAAAAGATCAGAGGAAGCCAAGAAAGAAAGGAGTAAGGTGAACGTACATAGAGAGAATGCATACTCTTGTAATCTAAGTCTACATTCAAGAAGAAGGTGAATACTATTATTAGATCAAAATGAAAGTTAGACCTATTTGTATTAAGTTTATTAATAAAACTCTATCAAGTTCTCTCTCCATAGACGTAGGTCATCTTTGGATCGAATCACGTTAAATCCTTGTGTTATTTGCTATTACTCTTTTATTTAGGTATTCCTAGTTTGCTTTACAACAATTTTTCTTTTACAAGTATTATTATATTGTCAAGTTCCGCAACGTTAATCTCGGGAGTAACAATTAGTATCATAGCATACTGATTTTGCGCAACAATAGTATCAGAACGCCAATTGTTTCAACAATCGATCGTATTATAGCTTGCCAACCCTCCCTCGCTGATTTAGCTGGTGAAAAGGTGCAGCTCACTCATTCAGATTCTGATATATATGGATTCTGTTGATGGTCCTCGAAAGGACAGGATGGATTTCTTTGGTGCTCTGCATGGAGGATTTGGAGTATACAGGAATGTCGATGACCAATTCAATTTTGCTGGTGAAAATCAAGTGTGAAATGGAACAAATCTGTTAGTATTTCAATTTTTGTGTTTGGTTGATTTAACATCAAGACAAACCGACATACCTGATTTGTGCTACCGTGAAGCATTTTGTTGTTTATGTTATTGCAGACAGTAGCAAGAGTAGTAAAAACTCAAAAATTATATAAGCAAGCACATGCCTCATTCTTGTGAAATCATTTCTTACCTCTTGTTAGACTATTTGGTTTTTTATGCTTGTTGGGTATTTAGTTATCTTATAAACCTATACTCACATATTATTTTTATTATCTATATAAAAAGAGATAACCTAAATTTATGTCGTCTATTCTCAAAAATTTATATGGTATCAGAGCACCATCTCCTTCTCCACAAACTACTGACACGATCTAAAAAGAAGAAGAAGAAGAAAAAGAAATCCTCGCCTAACTGCCACTATCACTTTCTTTTTCAAAACCCCAGCCATCATCTTCTTCTTATCTTTTCTTTTTCTTTTCTTCTTCGGATCTATCTAAATCGAATCCAGATCTGAAAAAATAATAATAATAATAATAAGAGTTTATTATTCACATGAACAATATCCGAAAATATGCACAATCACCAAAATCCTAGCCTAAACCCTAACCGACCATCTCTCTAAATCAAACCGCAGCGCCGGTCACCTTTGCATATCCAATCACAATACTTCCTTCTTACTATAGATCAAACTACAACCCCTTGCGCCTTCATCTGCAGCTTTTGCTACATATCTGCAACTTCTGACGCCTTCTTGTACCCTCCGCCTCATCAACTGCAATTTCAGCCATCTCTTCACCCTCCGCCGCATCAACTGCAACCGTTGTTGCAACCAATCCTAGTTATTGCACTTGATGCAGCTGTAACCAACTAATGTTGGTTGTTGCCTACTACTGTCCTGCAACTACTACTGCTTAATGTTGTTGCTTTTCTCTGCAGTATTTATATTGTGTTATTGTTCTTGCTACTGCTAATGCACCACCTGTGCAAACCTGCACCTGCAAACTTGCAAACCTGCAACTGTATTCCTCTTCTTTGATCCTCTTCGATCTGATCTTTGATCTATGACTTGATTTGATCATATTTGCTATGGTGTTTTGATCCTGTCCCTATTCTATTCCTCTTCTACTTAGCATATCTTGTTCGTCTTGTCTTATTCTTTGCTATTGTCTACTAAGATCAAAGAAGTTCGTGATCTCATGGGAATTCAAATTACTACTATCAAACTCAATGGGGAGAATTTGCTATGGGAAAAGTCTGTGCGTATGCTCCTTGGTGTCAGAGTCACTTCTATTGAGTTTAAGGTTCTCTCAAAACATAATCTTATACTGATGACTGAGTTTGAGGATCTCTCAAAACCTCATCCTCTATTGAGGACTGAGTTTGAAAAACTTTAAAATTCTAACTGTATTCAAGGTGATATTTTCGTGTAGTCTTCGTGCATAAGTGTTAAATTCAGCTCAGATTCGGTTTGATTTGATTGAAAACTTCAACATTTATATCAATGATTCAATAGTGTGACATCTTATTACCAATTTTATATTTGTTTCTTAGTTTTTTTTTGTTTGGAGAAACTTTGTTTAGACGATGTTATACTACTCTTTATAACAAGCTAGTTATAATTGACATTTATACTCCAGCTTGAGAGGAAGTGTTAGACTATTTGGTATTTTTTACTTATTAGGTATTGGGTATTGAGTATTTAGTTATATTGTAAATCATACCCTCATTTTATTTGTTTATCAATCTATATCAATAGAGGCAACCTCTAATTTAAGGCCTATGCCATCTATTCTCTAAAATCTAATACCTCTCTTGACTTTGTGAAATTATACTTTCGTAGTTTAACTACAGATTGTTCATAAAAAGTGCATAACTTTAGTCACATTTTCATGTTTAAGCACTGCTATTTAATCATTTTAGTGTTTAGTAATGTGCAGGCCTTGATAATTAAAAAGAAAAAAGAAAAAAGCTCAAAAGAAAATATATATATATAATATATATATATTAACACATCTAATAATCAATTAGTTAGATATTGAGCCTCAAGAAGCCTTTATACTTATACGAAAGAAAATTAGATTAGTTATACACATTAAAAAAAGAAGTGCTTAAAGGGCAACGAAGGGGTAATACTTCGAACTTCTTTCAAAAAAAAGAAGAAAGAAAGGCTTGTATATATATTTATATATAAGGCATAAGAGTTGAAGTTGAAGAATCCCGAGTCAAAAATTCACAATCACAAAAGTGCGTATGACTTAGGATAAAATAATAGACTAAGTAAGAAATTCAGCTTTAGTCCTAACCTAAATTGATAATGAATATTTGCATAAAGACTAGTAAGTATATGAATGAATAATTTAGTGATCCTAAAACTTATAAATAACTTGATTTTTATAAAAATATTTCAAATATTCTTCTCTTTCAGAAATAAAATTTCAAAAATACTAACATTTTATTTTTCTTTCTTTTATGGATTTTGTGGATGTAATTCACTAAAAACTCTCACGAGCCAACACTCGTCCTCTAAGGGTAATCTAGAGGTTTAACGGCTTGTTGCACGTGCTAAGTGCAATCGTGATTCCTACGAAAGTGAGTTAGTTAAATTGTCACATTTTCATGTTTATTTTTTATAAAGCACTGCTATTTAATCGTTTTTGTGTTTAGTAATGTGCATGCCTCGATAATTAAAAAGAGAAAAGAAAAGAGCCTAAAAGAAGCTCAGAAGTTAAAGAGATGCCCACAAACTCAAGTCAAATCAGAAATTATCCTATCCTAAGTCAAAGATTAAGGAGAGAATTTAAGTTTAAAATTCAGATTTATAAATAACTCGTTTCCTAAGTTATCTAAGAAACAATGTTAATTTAAATTTCTGAATGCAAACGAGAATTTTAAAGATAAATCTCTAGATGGATGGACGAGATGAAGCCAAGCAGCAAAGCGTGTGCCCAAACTCCACAAAAAGGCCGCGTCCTCCTTTTTTGCTGTGGAAATAGGGCATTCCTGTAGCTGTTTGCGTGGAGATTTGGGAAGAGTATTTTACTGAGACTCTACTACTGAAATCCCTTATAAATACCCCTGAAGTGAAACAGAGAAGAGGCATCTCAGAGAATCAAGTTTAGAGTTTTCTTTATATTATCTTTTCTTTTCGAATTTTCATTGTATTTTCTAGTTTTTTTACTTTGAAGAAGATTTGTAAAGAGAAGAAGCCTTTTGTACTAATTGGTGACAAATTCAATAAAAATTCTTATTTTCTTTCACATCTCTTTTTGTCATTTTTATTGTGTTCTTCAATTCTACTTTAATTTTTTTATGCAATCTTTAAATACCATGCTTAATTCCACCATGAATATGACTAACTAATTCTCTCCACCTACCAAAGCTTAGTTCTATAAGATAAATTGATTGAACTTTATGCCTATTTAAAACCCCAGGATCAGTTAATAATTCTTGAAGATTAGTGATGAATTAAGTTAAACTAGTTTTAGAGTACACAATTTAATGGTTATTCTTGGTTTATAATTATATATTTGATAGCTTAATGATAAGTTTAAAACAACTTTTCTTATATTATACTTTGAGACTTTGATAAACTAATATTTAATTTTATCATGTATATTTTAATTAAAATTTACTTTCTATCTTACTCTTCTTACTTGAATTTGAAGTAACAATTTAAGGTCAATCTATATAAGTTCAATGTGATATTTATTCTTCATAGAGTGGTGCTTGGTTGTGGTAGATGAATAGTTGGCTATGATCTCTTTTTCTATTTAAATCAGCTCTCTTAAAACCATAATCTTTTCTTTCTAAGTTTTACATGAAAAGAACATATAGAAAAGTCCGCATTGCATCTCTCCCTGAGGATCAATCCATTTTAGCTCTTGCTACAGCGGATTAATTGCAAAAAAACAGAGAAATCTCTTAATCTTAATTTTTACTTTTTACTCTCTTTTTCTCTGTCAATCAAAATTTTTGCTCCATTGCCAGGAGGGAACGATACAGTTCTCTTTGCTTACTAAACCCTAATTTCACTGTTTTTTTGTGCGTGTTTGGAGGACAGAAAAATAAATTACACTAAAGGACATATAAGTGATTGTAGGACTCTACATTTTTAACAGAGCCCCTAAACCCTCAACAATGCGTCTGTTGAGTTGAATACTGACATATTTTTATGCAGGCTGCTTAGAATTGCTTAAATTATTTACTGCAGTTGATAGTTTCTCTATTTGATAACCCTGCATATTTTTAATAAATTAACAGTAACATATTAGTTAATTAACTTTAAAAAATTAGACTCTTGCATCATAGGCACGTGTCTATTTAAATTTTTTAATTTTTGTTGAAGAGTGTTGGAGACCATGTACGTTCGCATTGCATATAAACTAGGAAGCACCCTTAGTTGATTTACTGCTTTTGAGTGAATTCTTTTCTATTTATTTATACACGTGCACTAATACATCTTAAGGTCAAAACCCCTAGATAACATAAGGTGGGGATGTCATTACCCTTCTTTGACCCACAAACCATCTTCAAAGCACTCACAACCTAACTCTAATTTAAAATTAACTAGATATTAGCCCTAAAATTAATCGGACTCACTAGGAGATTGACTAGGAGAAAGTTGTTAGAAATTAACACTTGTCAAATCGGTGACTAGGCAGGAGATTGAGAGGCGAAATCTCGAAGGTTGGTGGTTTGGCATAATTAAACCCGTCTTGACGGATACCTCCCACCAATCTTGCCACCTACTTGGTCGATTAATTTGTGATTATGGTATGTAATATACCTCCCACAGATAATCTAAAGTTAGAGTCGTTTAGATCTAAGCTTATCCTAAAATAGGATTGATTGATTTTTGTTTTTTTTTTTTTAGTGAATTGGTTTAAATTGGTTGTGAATGTATGTGTGGTCAAGAGGCCCAATCACATCTAGATTGATTAGGACTAAGTCACCACCTCAACCTAACCAAAACAAATCACTACTAAATAAAAAAATAAAAAAATATTTCCTACGGCGTATCCAAATTCATTTGGGTACAATTCATTTTATAGGCCAAATTCATCTTTTCATCCACCAACCTCTTTTTTGAATTTTCATCCCCAACCAACCCTCTCATCTTTTACATCATATGCTACCATCTGGTGCAATTATTATAATAATTCATCTCATTCTGCGAAACAGTGTCCTTCGATGGGGTATTTGTTAGGACGAGGTTCAAATTAGTTTCACACATTTTAAGGACTTACGAGTGAACCCTATCTATCACATCAATTAGAATTCAATAACAATCATAAGGAAGACACACAAACTTCACACCAAATGCTAAGTAATAATATTTTACAATGGGCCCATCTAAAGATGATGGCTAATGAGTTAGCAGTTGAGCATGAGGATAATTTATTTTCTACTCAACTTGTTCTTGATCCAAAACCAAATAGGTCTATGTCAATTCTGGAACACACCAATCGAGATAAAAGAAAAAAGTCCAAAGTGAAAAACCCATGTCAATTCTAGATCATATTCGCCTTTATGAAGAAAACGAGTTCAATAATATACCCGATGAGGAAGTATACGAATTAAACGATTATCGTCGATATTGAGACAAACTGATTTGAGAGCAGTTTGCCGAATATTCACCTCGTAGGGAGCAAGTTGAGTCGTATAGTGAGGATAAATGTGACGATGAATCTTTGTGTTTGGATGAAGTATTTTAAGTTAATTTGGATACACATACACCTCCCAAGAAAACATTTGAATTATATTGTGAGGATGTTTGTGAAGATGATGAGCCTCTATTACTTGATATATTGTTAAAAAATGAGTGCGATCATAGTGGTGAGAAAATATATCTTAAGAATATTACGTCTAGAGTTCCCTTTCAGAGAAAGAAGCTTGATTTAAGTATTTTCACATTCAATGAGCCAACTAATGATCAATCATTTGAAAACATAACTCAAAACCCTCAAATTGTCAAAAGCTTTACAATCCCCTTCGAAGATGAACTTAACTGTTTGGATGAATCGATTAGGGATGCTTTGGTTAGTTATATACCTCCGAAAGATAGGGTTAATTCAAGTCTTGAGGAGATGTATAAGGAAAATCTCAAAAATCTAGGTATTCATATTGTTTATGCACCAACTTCAAGGTATAACGAGGATGAAGTTGAGAAGAGTGGTGGAGGGAAGAAGTGTGAGAGAAAGTTGAGGAAAGTGATGAACAAGTTGGAGAGGATGAACACAAAACTGACAAAAAAATTGACCTCTCCAATTTCACCATTAAAGAGGATTCATTGAAATGATGGAAAACGAATTGAAGGAAAGAAACCGCGCAACTTGGTAACATCACCTCTCTTAAACTTTATTTCATGCATTCATACATTTCATTTATATATTGAGGACAATGCATGAGATAGGTGTGGGGGAGGATTCACTAACATACTAACATATACTAACATAGGTAGGTTTACCAACAATTTTTTTCTTTTAAAACTTTTTAAAAAAGAAAACAATATTTTGATTTATTGTTGTAAATGATTAAGTTAATTTTAAGGAATAGAAAAATCATAATTAGGATTTCTCAATACTCAGTCAAAATAAGATTATTCGTTTGATTTTTAGGTTTAGGACGAAAAATTGAAAAAGTAATTTAGTCTTGATTTTTACCTTGATGAAATATGTATACTTTATACACTTACAAACTTAGGATTCAAAACAAAGACTCTTGTGCTTTATACAAAATATATATATATATATATACACACACACACACACACACACACACACATATATATGAAAAAAATAAAGAAAAGAAAAATAAAATAAATCTAATTATTGATTAGCTAGGTGCTTTAGCCTAAGGAAGTCTTGATATTTACGCGAAAGGTAATTAGGTAAGTTTGAAAAAAATATAAATATAATATATGTATTAACACATTTAATAATCAATAAGGTATTATGGCCTCAAGAAGTCTCGATACTTACACGAAAGAAAATTAGATGAGTTATACATATTAAAAAAAGAAGTGCTTAAAGGGCAAGGAAGGGGTAATACTTTGAACTTCTTTCAAAAAATAAAAGAAAAAAAAGAAAGGGTTGTATATATATTAATATATAAGGCTTGAAGTTGAAGAATCCAAGTCAAAATTTCACAATTACAAAGGTGCATATAACTTAGGGTAAAGTAATAGACTAAGTGAGAAATTCAATTTTAATTCTAACTTAGATTGATAATGAATATTTGCATAAAGACTAAGTATAGGAATGAGTAATTTGGTGATCCTAAAATTTATAGATTACTTGATTTTTACAAAATATTTCAAATATTCTTCTCTTTCAAAAATGGAATTTCAAAAATATTAACATTTTATTTTTCTTTCTTTTATGGATTTTGTGGGTGTAATTCACTGAAAACCCTCATGAGACAACACTCGTCCTCTAGGGGTAACCTAGAGGTTTAAGGTTTGTTGCACGTGCTAAGTGCAACCGTAATCTCTACGAAAGTGAGTTAGATTAGATTAGTTTAGTTTAGATTTTTTCTTTTTTTTTGTTTCACTCGAGGACGAGTTAAAGATAAATGTGGAGGTGTGATTGTTCATAAAAGTGTATATTTTTAGTCACATTTTCATTTTCATTTTTTATAAAGTACTGCTATTTAATCGTTTTTGTGTTTAATAATGTGCATGCCTCGATAATTAAAAAGAGAAAAGAAAACAACAAAAGAAGCTCATAAGTTAAAGAGAAACACAAAAGCCCATCAAGCCCAAGTCAAATCAGAAATTATCTTATCTTATGTCAAAGATAAAGAAGAGGAATTCAAGTTTAAAATTCAGATTTATAAATAACTTATTTCCTAAGTTATCTAGGGAACAAGATTATTTTAATTTCAGAATGCAAACGAGGATTCTAAGGATAGATCTCTAGATGGATGGACGAGATAAAGCCACGCGCCAAAGCGCGTGCCCAAACTCCACAAAAAGACCGCGGCTCCCCCTTTTTCGCCGCAAAAACAGGGCATTCCTGTAGCCATTTGTCTAAAGGTCTGGGGAGAGTATTCTATTAGAACTCTACTATTGAAATCCCCTATAATACCCTTGAAGAGTAACAAAGGAGAGACATCTTAGAGAATCAAGTTTAAGGTTTTCTTTAGATCATCTTTTATTTCCGAATTTCTATTGCATTTTCTAGTTTTTCTACTTTGAAGAAGCTTTGTGAAGAGGAGAAGCCTTGTGTACTAGATTGGTGACAAATTCAATAAAAGTTTTTATTTTTTCATATCTCTTTTTGCTATTTTTATTTGTGTTCTTCAATTCTAGCTTAATTTTTTTTATGCAACCTTTAAATACCATGCTTAATTCCACCATGAATATGAATAACTAATTCTCCATAGCTTACTTATCTCTCCACCAACTAAAGCCTAGTTCTATAAGATAAATTGATTGAACTTTATGCCTATTTGAAACCCTAAGATCAGTTAATAATTCTTAAAGATTAGTGATGAGTTAAGTTAAACTAGCTTTAGGATATACTATTTAATGGTTATTCTTGGATTATACTTAGATACTTTGATAGCTTAATGTTAAGTCTAAAACAACTTTTCTTAAGCTATACTTTGAGACTTTGATAAACTAATGTTTAATTTTATTTAGTGTATTTTAATTAGGGTTTACCTTCTATCTTACTCTTCTTACTTGAATTTAAAGTAACAATCTAGGGTTAATTTTTATAAGTTCAATATGATATTTATTCTTTATAGACTAGTACTTGGTTGTGGTAGATAATTAGTTGGTTATGATTTCTCTTTCTATTTAAATCAATTCTTTTATAATCATCTTTTCTTTTCAAGTTTTACATAGAGAGAACGTATCGAAAATCTTGCATCGCATCTTTCCCTGCAGATCGACCCGTTTAGCTCTTGTTACAGCGGAATAATTGCGAGGAAATAGAAAAATCTCTTAATCTTAACTTTTACTTTTTACTCTCTTTTTCTCTGTCAATCAACTACCACATTGCAAGTCATCTCTAAATTATTGTCTATGTTGGTACTAAATATCTCAAGCAAAACTTACAGTATATTTGTTGATAAAAAAATTTATAAGTTTAAATAAATATTAAAACAATAAAAGAGTTTTTTCAACAACAATCAAAGTTTTTATTTTTTTTTCTCGTCTATTTGCAAAAAGCTCTCTTCAGAATTCATGATTGTTTTAATAGTTACCTCGAAACAGAAAAGAAAACTGAATTCTACCAACTAAAAATATACACCACCTTATAGAAGATCAACTTGCACCGTGAATAGAAGACTTGCTTGAAATGAAAGTGGTCATATGTTCCAGGCAAGCTACCCACATGTTGTATGAAATTTTCTACCATGTCAGTGGAAAGGGTGGGAGTTCTCCATCTCATACTTCAAAAAAGTACGCACATCAATCTATGAGTTGTTTTGTTGGAATTGAAGAATATAAAGCTGAATCTTCGAGATGAATTATGGCGAGATCCGTTGATCAAATCAACCGGATGATGGTTGGAGTGTGTTCTCCTTCCATTTGTGATGAACGTGGTATATTTACATGTTCAATTCCGACTTCGAATGAATGAGATATTCAAGTCCAAAGATTGCCTAATTCAAAGCCAAAACGGGACTAAAGGTAGCTTAAAGCATTTAGTCCCACATTGGCCGTGGGATGGAAGTTTGTGGTGTATAAATAGAGAAAAATGAGAACAAAGGGCGTGCCCTTTGGGTACTTGGAGTTTTCGCGCGCGAAAAGGAGAGAACTATGCACGTATGTGCGTGTGCGCGCGCGCCGCCGCTGGCGCCGCTGGCGGCGGCGGCGGCGGCGGCGGCCGGCCGGCGCCGGTGCCGGAGCCGGGCCCGGGCTCGGGCTCGGGCTCGGGCTCGGGTCCGGGTTTGGGTTTGGGTCTGGGTCTGGGTGAGTTCGGATTCCCTACCTGGCCTGGTTCTTTTTGAATTGGGTCTCAAGGTATGATCCGAACCAGATCCACTTCCAAACCAGACCGGACCCGATCCACCAACAGGTTGCGAACCTGTTGGACTGCCCGCTCCGCTGTCAGGATCTGAACCGATCCGCCAACGGTCGCGAACCAGTTGGACAGCCAACGGTCGCGAACCAGTTGGACAGCCAACGGTCGCGAACCAGTTGGACAGACCAAAGGTTGCGAACCAGTTGGCAGACCAAAGGTTGCAGCCTGCCAAAGGTTGCGAACCAGTTGGCAGGCCAAAGGTTGCGAACCAGTTGGCAGGCCAAAGGTTGCGAACCAGTTGGCAGGCCAAAGGGTGCGAACCAGTTGGCAGACCAAAGGGTGCGAACCAGTTGGCAGACCAAAGGGTGCAGCCTTTGGTTGGGTTCAGACCTGAAGGCCCCTTTTGGAATGCTATATAAAGCATTCCAAGTTCTCATTTTAACTCACACCAAATCTGAGATTTCTCTCTCTCTCTCTAAAAGTTCTGACTTCGGTTCTGAACTGGGCTCCAGCGAAGTGGGAATCCACGACTTCCAGAGCGACTTCCAACGAAGTGGGAATCCGCGACTTCCAAGTGAAGTGGGAATCCAAAGCGACTTCCTAAAGGAGATTCTGTCAAAATTCTTCAACCTTCCTACGTCCTCAACAGTGGGTGTTCCTCCAAAAGAGTAAGACAAATATTCATTTGAAATTTGTCGTTATACCGCTGTTTTGCTAATCCTGTGTAGGTACTGGTTGACTACGGTTCGACCGTACGGTAATTTGGTAGTGCTATCCAAATACCGTGAAGAAGTGTTGTATCTTGGGAGACCAGTGTCCATTATCCCGTTAGCACCAGTACGGGGGACGTAATTGTCTTAAGGAGATTCGCTGTAAGCGTACCTCACTTCAAATACTGTATAAGTGGACTAAGTCCTTTATACAGGGGATATACTTTACAGTATATCGAGATTGACTTAGATTTAGTCTAAGTGTTACTGTATAAGTGGATTAAGTCCTTTATACAGGGGATATACTTTATAGTATATCGAGACTGACTTGGATTCAGTCTAATTGGTGCTTTAACCAAGGAAGGAAATTGAAAGGTGGTTCTTAAATTAAGGAACGTTCTATTGAACGGAAAACCTCCCACCTGATATTTGCCGACCTGGCCAATTAGATTGTTGATATCTCAGTGATCTTGATTAGTTGTCAGATTGATTCTTGTTAAGCAGAATTCCCAACAATCTTAAGACAATTAGTATTGAAGTTACTAACTTCAGTTCTGCTTGAACTTGCAGAAGATGTCTGAGACAAATCAAGATAGCTCTAGTAAGGCACCAAACATGCTACAAGCATTGATGCCTACTCCACTTCCTAACCGAAGCCGGAGAAGCCAGGAAAATTTGATGGCACAGAATTCAAGAGGTGGCAACAGAAGATGCTCTTCTACTTGACCACTCTTCATCTGGCCAGATTCCTGGAAGAAGATCCACCAGAGCCTGCAACTGATGCATGGACTCAATGTGACTTCCTTTGCCGAAATTATGTTCTTAATGGACTGGATGACTCTCTTTATAATGTCTACAGTCCAATCACTACCGCAAAGAAGTTATGGGCCAGTCTTGACAAGAAGTACAAGACTGAGGATGCTGGTACCAAGAAGTTCGTCGTTGGACGATTTCTGGAGTACGAAATGGTGGACAGCAAGACTGTAATCAGTCAGGTGCAAGAGTTCCAACTTATCTTGCACGAGATAGAAGCCGAAGGTATGATCCTACCTGAAAATTTTCAGGTTGCTACTATCGTGGAGAAACTCCCACCTGCGTGGAGAGATTTCAAGAACTACCTTAAGCACAAGCGAAAGGAGTTGAAGTTGGAGGATCTCATTGTGAGGCTTCGTATTGAGGAGGACAACAGAAAGTCCGAGAAAAGGAGCAGTAAGAACTCCTACGAAGCAAAAACCAATGTGATCGAGGACTCAAAGGGGAAAGCGTCTACTTCCAAAAGCTTAAAGTGGAAGAAGACTTCCCAGGGGTACAAAGGTAAGGTCCAAGAAGGCAAGAACATGCGCTTCAAGGGAACTTGCTACATCTGCAACAAAGAGGGGCATAAGGCGAATGAATGTCGCAGCCGTCTCAAACAAAACAAGAATCTTGTTGATGGTCTTTTTAAAGACAATGTTGCAGTGGTAGACAAAAAGTCTGTGTATCTGTACCCGAAGCTTATAAATAAAGAAAATTCTTCTGTTTATTTGCTTGAGTCTCCTATTTTGTGGCATGCTAGATTAGGGCATGTAAATTACAAGTCTTTGAAGAACTTGTCTAATCTGGGATACATTCCTAAACTCAACTTGGAAGAAATTCGCAAGTGTGAGGTTTGTGTTGAGGCCAAGTTGGCTAAAAATTCATTTCACTCAATAGATCGAAATACAGAACCTTTAGGGTTAATTCATAGCGATCTATGTGACTTGAAGTTTATGCCAACTAGAGGCGGTAAAAAGTATTTCATTACTTTTATCGATGACTGTACAAGATACTGTTATGTGTATCTTTTAAACAGTAAGGATGAGGCAATAAATATGTTCACAACATATAAAGCCAAAGTTGAGAATCAACTCAACAAGAAAATCAAGATTCTAAAATCCGATAGAGGCGGAGAATATGAATCAAATGATTTTAGTGAGTTATGTGCTAGTTTTGGTATAATACATCAAACTACAGCACCATACACTCCTCAGCAGAATGGAATTGCTGAACGGAAGAACAGAACTTTGAAGGAGATGGTTAATTCCATGCTCGTAAGTTCTGGAGCTCCGCAGAACTTGTGGGGGGAAGCTCTATTAACTGCAAATCATATTCTAAATAGAGTACCCCACAAGAAACTTGGTCTTATACCATTCGAGTTATGGCATGGAAGGACACCTTCCTACCATTACCTCAAAATGTGGGGGTGCCTTGCAAAGGTGCTAGCACCATTACCTAAAAAGACTAAGTTGGGAGCAAAAACTATAGACTGCGTATTCATAGGCTATGCCTTGAATAGTAGTGCCTATAGGTTTCTGGTTCATAAATCAGAAATACCAGATATTCATGTAAACATGATTATCGAATCTCGAGATGCTGTGTTCTTTGAAGATATCTTTCCGTACAAACGGGAAGCTGATAAGACTTCTGGAAAAAGAACACACGAGATGGCGTTCAGGGACGAAAGCCCCGAGGAACTAATTGTAAATGCGGAAATTGAACCAAGAAGAAGTCAGAGATCTAGAATCTCAAAATCTTTTGGTCCAGATTTCATAGCATACGCTATTGAGAGCGAGCCTCAAACATTTAAAGAGGCTATGTCAAACCCAGAAGCACAAATGTGGAAAGAAGCTATAAATAGCGAAATAGAATCCATACTAAGTAATCATACTTGGAAATTGGTAAACTTACCTCCTGGAAGTAAACCAATTGGGTGTAAGTGGATTTTCAAACGAAAATTAAAACCCGATGGATCTATCGATAAGTACAAGGCTAGATTAGTAGCCAAGGGTTATCGACAAAAAGAAGGACTTGACTACTTCGATACTTATTCACCAGTAACAAGAATAACGTCCATTCGGATGTTAATTGCAATTGCAGTATTGCACAACTTAGATATCCATCAAATGGATGTCAAGACTGCATTCTTAAATGGTGAATTAAGTGAAGAGATATATATGGAGCAACCTGAAGGATTTAAAGTCAAGGGCCAAGAACACAAGGTGTGTAAATTGGTAAAATCCTTATACGGTTTAAAGCAGGCTCCAAAACAATGGCATGAGAAAATTGATAGTGTCATGATCAAAGATGGATTCACTATCAATGAATGCGATAAGTGTGTTTACACGAAAACAGTTGGAGATGCATGTATCATTGTCTGTCTTTATGTAGACGACATGTTGATACTTGGGACTAATATTGAGATTATTAAGTCCACTAAAAGAATGTTATCCAACAGTTTTGATATGAAGGATCTGGGGGTTGCTGATGTAATTTTAGGAATTAAAATTACTAGAACAC
The DNA here is from genome assembly GCA_038442645.1 of Agave tequilana. Lineage (NCBI taxonomy): Eukaryota > Viridiplantae > Streptophyta > Magnoliopsida > Asparagales > Asparagaceae > Agave > Agave tequilana. The sequence goes on from JAVJIF010004480.1 coordinate 18,716, forward strand.
CAGATGGAATCAGTCTATCTCAATCTCACTACGTGGATAAGATGATAGAAAGATTCAAGGATCATGGGATAAAAGAGAATACAAATCCTTTTCTCCCACACGTCCACCTTCATAAGAATACAGGAACTGGAATACGCCAGTTGGAGTATTCGCAGATTATCAGAAGTCTAATGTATTTAATGAATTGCACTAGACCCGATATTGCTTACGCTGTAAGCAAGTTGAGTAGATATACTAGTAATCCTAGTGATCTACATTGGACCGCTCTACTACGAGTATTGGGTTACGTATCACATACCAAGGAATATGCCTTGAGATATGGAAAGTATCCTCCTGTACTGGAAGGATACAGTGATGCTAATTGGATTGCAGATTCAGAGGAATCAAAATCAACTAGCGGATACGTATTTACTCTAGCAGGAGCAGCGGTATCATGGAAATCTTCTAAGCAAACATGTATTGCCCGTTCCACTATGGAATCAGAATTCATAGCCTTAGATAAGGCTGGAGAAGAAGCAGAATGGCTTCGACAATTCTTAGAAGATATACCGTTATGGCAAAAGCCAGTGCCCGCTATATGTATACACTGCGACAATCAAGCAGCTATATCTAGGGCACAAAATATGATATACAACGGTAAGTCTAGACATATTCGTCGTAGACATAATACCGTGAAGCAGTTGCTCTCAAATGGAATTATCTCTATTGACTTTGTATTGTCAAAGGATAATTTAGCGGATCCGCTTACTAAAGGTTTAAGTGGAGAGCGTATAAACTGCGCATCGAGGGGAATGGGTCTAAAAGCCTAACCTTACCGAGTCAGCTTAATGGAAACCTCACTTAGCGACTGGAGATCCCACGGACTAAGTTCAAGAGGAAAAACTAGTTATGATTGACTCAACAAGTAAGCACTTGGGAGCTTGACTCCAATCCTTTCCTAAGGTGCACATAAGTGCTTGTCTACAAGTGGGTTAAGGATAAGCTTAACGCTTTTAATGATGCCTATATCTTGTTTCTAAACAAGTGGAGTAGAGTAGACTACTCTTAATAGGTCCATCACCTATGTGAGTATAGAGTTGGGTCGGCTCTTTGGGAATCTCTATGGAGGCTGTTATTCCCTAAAGATACTCTCTGAAACCAAGAATGTCCAGGGCCAAAACGGACACAACAGAGAACCAAAGTTGATTTGGAAAGTCACTGTGTGAAGCTTGTTGACTTGGCTTACACTAACGGCTAACAGTTCAAGACCTAGTTCACTGATTAGCCAGTAAGTCCGATAAAGCTTTCGCTATGGAAGGTTCAAGACCTAGTTCACCTATCCTTATGCAGTTTCTTTTCTCAAGTACCTTACACAATAGAGTCAGTCTCTTTGTGTGTCATTTCCTTGAATCTCCATTCATTGTGGGGGATTGTTGGAATTGAAGAATATAAAGCTGAATCTTCGAGATGAATTATGGCGAGATCCGTTGATCAAATCAACCGGATGATGGTTGGAGTGTGTTCTCCTTCCATTTGTGATGAACGTGGTATATTTACATGTTCAATTCCGACTTCGAATGAATGAGATATTCAAGTCCAAAGATTGCCTAATTCAAAGCCAAAACGGGACTAAAGGTAGCTTAAAGCATTTGTCCCACATTGGCCGTGGGATGGAAGTTTGTGGTGTATAAATAGAGAAAAATGAGAACAAAGGGCGTGCCCTTTGGGTACTTGGAGTTTTCGCGCGCGAAAAGGAGAGAACTATGCACGTATGTGCGTGTGCGCGCGCGCCGCCGCCGGCGGCGGCGGCGGCGGCCGGCCGGCGCCGGTGCCGGTGCCGGAGCCGGGCCCGGGCTCGGGCTCGGGCTCGGGTCCGGGTTTGGGTTTGGGTCTGGGTCTGGGTCTGGGTGAGGATTCCCTACCTGGCCTGGTTCTTTTTGAATTGGGTCTCAAGGTATGATCCGAACCAGATCCACTTCCAAACCAGACCGGACCCGATCCACCAACAGGTTGCGAACCTGTTGGACTGCCCGCTCCGCTGTCAGGATCTGAACCGATCCGCCAACGGTCGCGAACCAGTTGGACAGCCAACGGTCGCGAACCAGTTGGACAGCCAACGGTTGCGAACCAGTTGGCAGACCAAAGGTTGCAGCCTGCCAAAGGTTGCGAACCAGTTGGCAGGCCAAAGGGTGCGAACCAGTTGGCAGACCAAAGGGTGCGAACCAGTTGGCGGACCAAAGGGTGCAGCCTTTGGTTGGGTTCAGACCTGAAGGCCCCTTTTGGAATGCTATATAAAGCATTCCAAGTTCTCATTTTAACTCACACCAAATCTGAGATTTCTCTCTCTCTCTCTAAAAGTTCTGACTTCGGTTCTGAACTGGGCTCCAGCGAAGTGGGAATCCACGACTTCCAGAGCGACTTCCAACGAAGTGGGAATCCGCGACTTCCAAGTGAAGTGGGAATCCAAAGCGACTTCCTAAAGGAGATTCTGTCAAAATTCTTCAACCTTCCTACGTCCTCAACAGTGGGTGTTCCTCCAAAAGAGTAAGACAAATATTCATTTGAAATTTGTCGTTATACCGCTGTTTTGCTAATCCTGTGTAGGTACTGGTTGACTACGGTTCGACCGTACGGTAATTTGGTAGTGCTATCCAAATACCGTGAAGAAGTGTTGTATCTTGGGAGACCAGCGTCCATTATCCCGTTAGCACCAGTGCGGGGGACGTAATTGTCTTAAGGAGATTCGCTGTAAGCGTACCTCACTTCAAATACTGTATAAGTGGACTAAGTCCTTTATACAGGGGATATACTTTACAGTATATCGAGATTGACTTAGATTTAGTCTAAGTGTTACTGTATAAGTGGATTAAGTCCTTTATACAGGGGATATACTTTATAGTATATCGAGACTGACTTGGATTCAGTCTAATTGGTGCTTTAACCAAGGAAGGAAATTGAAAGGTGGTTCTTAAATTAAGGAACGTTCTATTGAACGGAAAACCTCCCACCTGATATTTGCCGACCTGGCCAATTAGATTGTTGATATCTCAGTGATCTTGATTAGTTGTCAGATTGATTCTTGTTAAGCAGAATTCCCAACAGTTTTAACTATTGCTTTCACCATATTTGTCTATCATTTAGAATATTCCCTATGTTGGTATTTTACCTAAAACTCTGTTTGTGACTTTAACTCTTTTTTATTCAGATTCGCAAGATTCACTAGTTAAGTTAAACGAAACCAAGTACTAAGCCTCATTGTGTGATATCTGAAATAATTATGGAGTCTGAGGTTTTTACTATTATTTGCTTGCTTAGTTTTGTTAGTTAATCTTTAGGCTTTCCTAGCTGTCATTTAGTTGTGTTTGTGGGATGTTTGTAATTTTTGAATAGAGAGAAGAAGAGCTTGGATCAGAGACCGAGAGATGAAGGTTTCAAATGGGGCGGAGAATGAGGAGGAGCCCAGGACAGTGGTGATCTGCGTTAAAATGGACCCCGATAGCAGGGAGCGCCTATCGTGGGCCCTCATCAATGTCGCCCGAGCTGGGGATCACGTCGTCACGCTCCATGCAATCCCCTCGAACTCTGGCAATTTTGATTGAAGCTAACTTGTAGATTCCTTCTCCTTTTTTGTTGGTTGGAAAAATTTTTGATTTTGATGATGGGTTTCATTTTTTTTCCCTAAAAAAGACGGGTTTCGTTTTTTAGGTGCAGAGGTCCCTGATCCAAATGGGAGGTGTTCTTCGCTTCTTTCGCTTGTGAAGGCTTTTGATTCGGTTCTGGCTGTTTATGATGGATTTTGTAATCTGAAACAGGTTTTGTTTTTTCATTCAAATGAATAGAGTTTTACTCTTGAACGATTTTGTTTCTTTTCTGTGACAAATTTGGTGATGGTATTGGGTTTTCTATTTGACATTAGATTGATTTGAAGCTGAAATTTAATAGTGAATGGGTGGTTCTTTGTTCTCTTTTTTCTATTCCTCTTTTTATAATAGTAAATAGGCTAGCCCAAAATCCCATGGGCTGGCCCAAACTTAAATGGGTAGTATTTGTTGGGATCAATAACAACCCGGAAGAAGAAAAGAGAAGGAATCACAGAGCAATTGAAGACACCAGAAATTACGTGAAAAACTCAAATCAGAGAAAAATCACGCAGCCGCACACAAATTCACTATTTATCAAAGAGATTACATGGGAGAAGAAGAGAATCCTCATAACCGCTTTGTACAATGCAACTCACAATAGTATAATCTATTGATATTTTTTCTCTATTAACCCTGTGCGTCCTCTTTATAGGAAAAATTAGGGTTACAAGTTGTGAGATCTCTAAACTGTCCTTTATGTGTTCCACAAATTTCGCTAGCAAAAGGAAACTTTCAGACTGGACCACTACAACTATGTGCTTGTGAACTGCTTCCGCTATGGGCCTCTGATTGGACTGGCCCGCTTTCAGACTGGATCGGTTCTGTTTCGCACCTTCGAGGAGTAACTCCTCTTTGCAGCTAGGGAGTGCTCCTCCAACTAGATGCTTCGGAGTGATCTTTCACTTTGGAGTTTCCACCACTCCAGAAAGCTCTATCGCTCCGTTTTTGCTATCAATCTGAAACTCTAAACTCGCCTGACGTCATGACCAGAAAAGTGTCGCCATCGCTTCAGGATCATCATGTTGACTGCGTATGACGACAGTCCATCATGACAATAATCTGACTCCACAACTTAACAATTTCTTGCTTGGAGACTGATTATTGTCACAGTAGAGGCTCTCTCTCTCTCTCTCTTGTATACTGAATCCCAACTCATAGTGACATTTGTTATGATTCAACTCGAGATCTTCACCCTAAAAGACCCATGGAGGCTAAGCAGGTCTTCAGCTTCTCCGTCATGACCACTAGATCTGCATGTCTGTGGGATTCTGACTCGTGTGTATCTTCACCAGTGATAACACACCGTCCTTTAAAAGAATGTGGATGAAGTGATACCGCACATTAATGTGCTTGGTTCTGTAATGGATTGTTGGTAAGATTTATAGCATTCTAGCTATCAGTATGCAGTATCGGAGTCACCTGCTCCTTGCCAAGCTCTTTCATTAAATTCTTCAGCCATATCAACTTCTTGCACGCTTATGTAGATACAACATATTCAGCCTTTGTCGTAGACAAGGTGACTATCTTTTGCAGCCTCTGTTGGCCCAAAGATCATTTACCTTAGTTTTGATGATAACAATCTCATGTAGTTATTTATACTAATAATTTCATCTATATAAGTTTCAGGTTAATACAAGAAGTTTTTCAACCATGTGTTTAAGCTTCCCTTAAAGACTTATAAGTTTTAAAGCTTTCCATTTAGTGATCTAAGAGTCCAAGTACAAAATTCAATCACACACTCGTAGTAGGAATCAAGATCAAGGAATCCAAGTTGCAAGATAAAGCAATTCAAGAAAAGTACTTTTCTTATTTATTATGTAAGAATTAGTTTTGTCAAAACTAAGATTAGTGGCTTTGAGATAGCTCATGAGATTCACACACACACATAAATATTTTATATATTTTTGTTTCTAAAATTTGAAAAGAATTTCAATAAGTTTAAATTTGTTTTCAAAATAGTTTTTGAAAAACATTTTTATTCAAAAATAAAATTCATTTTTTACATAATATTAGTTCTACATTGAATTTTTGTGATGATCTATGATCACACACATTTGGACTTCATATATTCTCATGAACTACATTTTGTATCCATGCATTCAAATATTTCGAAAAAAATCAAATAGAATTTCAAAATATTTTCATACTTTAGTTGTTACCTTTGGTCGGTCGACCAGACTATCGATCGGACAGTCGATCGGGCTATCGACTGACTTACACACTTGTGTAACTGTGCATTTCGGTCGACACTACTTCTGTCGACTATCAAACCCCACATTTATGTTTTGATCGGTTGACCCGGCGGCCGACCGATGTTGCCCAACAGTCAAAAATGTGACCGTTGCAGCCATTTCTTTCAATATTTGATCTTAACGGCTATATTATTAACTTTTGGATTAGATATTAATTATCATGGCTATTAACTTTTGACCTTATATATATAAACACTGTAGAAAATTATAAAGAATCAATTTTCCAAGATTTATATTTCTTTACTCCCAAGTTTTTGAGAGAAAAACTTTTCAAAAGAGAAATTTTAGAGCCAAATTCAATACAAGCTTTCTCAAGCTTTATTTCTTCACTCCACTCATTTCAGAGCGTTTCTCACCACAACCTCAGAGCTTCTAATCCTTCTAGATTATAGGATTGTGTTGTGAGCCTATTTTGGTGATCTAGGAGAGATCACCTTATTTCTCGTATTGTGAAGAGTTGTAGAGATTGCAGCCTCATAACGAGCTTGTGGGTTCGTTGATTGTAATATGTTGCGGCACCAAGTGAGAGAACTTGTGGTCTGATTCGTTCTTATGGAAACATGTGGAGTGGTGATCTCGTGGGATCAAGCATAGTAGAAATTTTTCATTGGGTTAAAGACGGGTACGTAGAGCAAGTGGCTCAAATCTCGAAACATATCTCCATGTTTGCAATTGCCTTCTCTCTCTTTCTTTGTCTTTCTCTTTACTTTACTCAATATTTACTTTTTACATGCTCTAAAATTTCTCTATCTTTTATACAATTGCTTTGTTTTGAGATTGTCTACTTGATCAAGTTTCTTGTCTAATAATTTTTATTCCACATGTTTGCCATAGTTCTATAGACATCACCTATTCATTCCCTCTAGGTGATTTTAGCCTCGACACCCAGCTCACTTCTCCACTTCCCAAATGAAAATATAATCATTAGTACTCCTCCGACTATCTACATCACCCGCAAAGTCAGAGTCTACATATCCGTGTAGATGAATGTTCGTGCCTTCATAGCACAATGTCATATTTGAACTCCCTTGCAGATATCTCAAGATTCATTTACTGCTTTTCAATGTTTTTTTTCCGGAATTGCTTATATACCTGCTAATAACTCTCACTGCTTAAGTAATATCTAGCCTCATGCAGACCATAGTATACATCAAGCTGCCCACAGCTGATGCATATTGCACCCCTGACATGAAAGCCTTCTCATCTTCCATCGTTGGGGTATGTGCCGTTGAGAGCTTGAAGTGACCTCCGAATAGCATCTTACATGTTAAACCTCTTCAGCATATTTTTCACGTACTCCGCTTGTAATATCTTCAACAGCCTCTTCTCTCTCCGCTGATTCTCATTCCAAAAATTTTTTCGTTGAACCCAAGTCCTTCATTGAGAATTCTTTTGCCAACTTATCTTTGAGATTCACAATCTCCTTCATGCTTAATCCAGCAACAAGTATATCATCTACATACAGTAGTAGTGTGATGTAAGAATTCTCAAACCACGTAGAATAGCAACAATGATTATCTTGCAGGCTTGTGAATCCATTGCTAACTATGAATATATTGAACTTCAAATAATACTGCCTCAGAGCCTGTTTCAAGTTATAGAGACTCTTCTTACAAATCAATTGCTCATTTTCCGGCATGATATAACCCTGTGGATGCATCATATAGATGTCCTCCTCCAAATTACCATGGAGAAACGTGTTTTTAACATCCAGTTGTTCTACATGTAAATCCTCTTCTGCCACAATATTCAGAACAGATCTAATAGTAGTTATCTTCACAACATGAGAGAAAATCTTGGTAAAATCAATACCTTCTCGTTGTTGAAATTCCTTCATAACCATCCACGTCTTGTATCTCTTGGTGTCATCATACTCATCTTTCAACCGGTAGACCCACTTGTTATGCAGGGCTCTCGCTTGCTTTCTGGCAATTCAATCATATCTCATGTTTTAGTCTTCATGAGTGACTCTATCTCATCATTCATAATAAGTTCACACTTATCTGTGGCTTTCAATTGTGAAGTCTCCTTATAACACTCAGGCTCACTACTGTCAGTTAACAACAGATAGTATAAAGAAGGAGAATACTTTTTTGGGGCTCTAGTTGTCCTGGTTGATCACCTCAACTAACTTTGTGGGGTCGGAGGCTCTGCTCAGAGTTCCTCATTCTCTTTCGGAATGCTCTGAACCTTCTTCATAGGAACATTATCAAATTCGACGAACTCCAAGTCTGCAGCATCCTGCTGTTCCAGGGTGTTCCAAGGTGCCACTTCGGGATCCTTCTCTGAAGTGCTTCTCTCCGTCAGCAAGTACTTGTACATCTTTTTCTCATTAAATACCACATCTTTATGCCTAAGGATCTTTCATTTCTCTGGATCCCAAAACAATAATCGTACTCATTTGGTCCATACCCAATGAAGATGCATCTCTTGGACTTCGGACTAACTGCTCCTGCGATCTAACTCCACATGGAGAGATACAACCAAAAGCACGCAGGTGGTTCAGGTTTACCTATTTATCAGTCAGTCTTCCTCTGGAATCCCAGAGTTCAAGAGCATCGATGGCCCTCAATTGATCAGGTATATCGGTATGTGACTATATCTGCCTAGAATTGCTTGGGCAATCCAACGTGTATCTGCATTCTCCTGGCATGCTCCAGTATTATCATGTTCATGCGCTCCACCACACCATTCTGATGAGGGTTTCCCGAAATCGTTTTCACTCACGGATTCCTTGACTCACGCAGAACTTTCGGATCTGTCATCGCAGTATTCGCCCCATTATCAGACTTCAAGTACCTAAGCTCTGACCTGATTCATTTTCAACTTAGGCCAACTACTTCTTGAACACATCGAACACATATGATTTGTTCTTTTTGGAATAAATTCAGACCTTTCTACTTGAATCATCAATAAATGTCACAAAATACAATGAGCCTTTGAGAGAGGGAACTAAAGTCTTACCTCATACGTCGGTATGAACTAAATCCAACCTTCCTTCTTTCAGAGTCTTTCTCGTCTTTGAGAAACTGACTCTCCTTTACTTCCCATAGACGCAGTTTTCACAGAAATCTAAATTTATAGATTTCAACCCCAACAGCTTATCCTTGGAGAGCATGACATTCATCACTTCTCGCTCGTATGTCCCAGTCTCTGATGTCACACTCTGGCATCCAACTCCGGTAAAGCAACTGAAAGTGACACCCTGAAACTCGACGTCATATAGAGGGTGCCTTTATTCTTACCGTGTGCCATCACCATGACACCCTTCGTGTTCTTGCATACATCACCATCGAAGGTGGTCTTTATTCCTCCCTCCACAAACTAACTGACAGAGATCAGATTTTTCTTCAGCTTCGGTACATATTTGATGTTTCTCAATTTCAGCGTTGAGCCATTTGAGAGGTTATCAATCACATCGCCTTTCTTAACAATGTCGCAGGGTTCATCATCTCTCATATACACATTTTCAAATTTACTTTTCACATAATTTTAAAAGATATCGTGTCGGAAAGTGGCCTGAAAAGAGGCGCCCAAATCAATCACCCATGATTCATTGAAACCAACCAAGGAAAGAATCAAAGCATCAAATCAATCAATCTCTATGATATACGTGGAATTCTTCACTTTGTTTTGCCTTCTGCATCCTTTTTTTGCTTGCAGTCCCTCTGAATATGCCCCGTTTCATCACACCGCCAACATCTGGTACCCCTTGACTTGAAAATACCTCTCCCTGATTTGGACTGGATTTATCATTCTTTTTCTTATCTCTATTCATCGGTCTTCCTCTCCGATCAACACTCAGGGCACTCCCTGATATCTCAGCCAACCTCGATAACTTCATGCGCATCTCTTCGCTGAGAAGAACACCCACCATCATCAAACTTCAAGGTTCTTGTCCTATAGAAATTGCTCACTGCCATCATGAGACCATCCCAGATTTCTGGTAGACTAGACAATAAAATCAGCGCCCTGATTTCTCATCAAAATTAATCTCAACAGATTCCAACTCGCTCGTTAGCGTGTTGAATTCATTGAGATACTCAACGGCGCTTCTAATGTCCGCATCTTCACGTTGAACAACTTTTTCATCAGAAATCTTATTTGAAGTTGAGGATTTCTCGTACATCTTCGAGAGGACCGCCATCAACTCTTGGGTCGTCTTCTTCCTAGAGACGTTAAATGCAACCGCAAATGGCAGGGATAATCGGATCACCTTAGGGCTTTTTTATCTAAAATATCCCACTCACCACCAGACATCTCCATTGGCTTTTGAGGCTTTCCACCGAGAGGGAGATAGAGATCTTTCTGGTACATGTAGTCTTTGATCTGCATCTTTCAGAACACGAAGTTCGCATCGTTGAATCTTTCAACTATGATCTTTCCTTCATCCATCATTGCGAACATTGCTCGGATACCAGTTGTTGGGATCGACAACAACACGAAAGAAGAAAAAGAAGGAATCTCAAATCAATAAAAGACACCAGAAATTACATGAAAAATTCAAATCGGAAAAAATCACGGAGCCGCACACAAATTCACGATTTATCAGAGAGATTACAGGGGAGTAGAAGAGAATCCTCACAGCCACTCTGTACAATGACACTCACAATAGCATAATCTATTGATGCTTTTTTCTCTGTTAACCCTAATGACAGCGCATCCTCTTTTATAGGAAAAACTAGTGTTACAAGTTGTGAGATTCTTAAACTGTCATTGACGTGGTTAAGGGTGGAAGTGAGGAAGTGAAGAAGTGAGGAAGTGGTAATGGCTCCCTTTAGAACTTGGGAATTAGTTAGTAAGTTTTTCGGTATTTGGATGTTATTGAGAAATGTGATTTGAAAAATGTTATGCCTTTTCCGGTGTTTAGATGGTAATGTGAAAATGGAAGTGAAAAAGTTGACCAGAAAGTTGACCGCAAAATAATATTAAAATAAAAATTAATTAAGAAAAATAAAAAATAGACTGTAATTAGAATGTAAGTGAGATTTACATGATCAAAAAATTAACTGTTTTGTGCTACAACTTATTACAAATGAGATTTATATGACCATAAAATTAACTGTAGCATTTTGGAAGTAAAGAAATGATTGTGCAAAAGAGAAAAGAGAAAAGGAAAAGGGGTTTTCTTATTTTACTTTTTCGGTGTTTGGATAGATAGGGAAATGAGCAATTATACTACCCCATTTCCTTACTTCCGCCCACTTCCTTGCAACCAAACACGCTTCGCTGGAAAAAGAAAACTTCCAGAGTGGACCGCTATGAGCTTATGGAGTGCTTCTGCGATGGGCGTCCGGCTAGGCTGGCCCGTATGCCAGACTGGACCGCTTCTGCTTTGCACCTTCGAAGAGTAACTCCGCTCTACAGAGTGCTCCTCCGACTAGGTGCTTCGAAGTGATCTTCCGCTTTGGAATTTCCACCATTCCGAATGGTTCTAACGCTCCATCCTTGCCATCAACCTGAAACTCCGTACTCGTCTACCGTAATGACCCAGAACCTTCGCCGTCGCTCCTAGATTACCATGTTGACTACGTATGGTGATAGTCCGTCAAGACAATAATCTGACTGCACAACTAAATAGTATTTGAGCGAGCCAATACATGCCCACTTCAGATTCAGGCTGTCCCAAAACCCGCCCGTTTCAGTTTGGGTCAGCTTACGCTTGGCCCGGCCCGGCCCATTCTCATCCCGAATTGGAGGGTGCTTCTGATGCTGCCACCTGTGGTGTTCTGGGGAATGCCGGTGATTGTGAAGATAGCGCCCCGCTCCTGCTGCTTCTGTGACTCTAGATCTTGATGACAACGGCAGTCTCTAATCTGATGCTATACATTTTCTTATGTCTCGATTTCTTCTCAGCTTCTAGTGTGGAGTACAGGCCAAGCTGATTGCTCTGTTGATCCATTTGCTTTAGTATCTTTCTTGCGGTGTTAATTGCGTGTCTACTGGGAAGTTCTAGTAGTTTTGGATGAGAACAGATGTTTCAACGTATCGAGTGCTTGTGTTGTTGATTGATTTTGCCCCCTTGAAAAATGGATGGAAGTGGTTCCATCCTTTCTCTCGTTTAAGTTTTGACGGGAAGAATTAATGAATGAATGATATTTTTTCCCCCTTCTAGTAAACCAAACATCACAATGGGATTCAACTGGTGACTTAGTGGCCGTTGAGTGGATATATGTGTGTGTATCTATGTATATGTGTGTATATATATATTTGTATATATGTATATGTGCGTGTATCAGCCGACAACTGAAAGTCCCTCTCCGTCTACGGTGACGTGGCATATTATTAGCAACATTAGAAAGGACGGCCCGCCTATTGAAACAGTTGAAATTACTAAATGCCCTTACGGTAAAAGATAGTGGATCTGTATAGTTTATTATTTTTTTATGTCGCTGACGTTAGTCAATATTGTCACAATAATCTTTTATAACTGTAACCAACTGAATATGAATCATGTCTCTTCAAGTGCAACTTCATCAAATCACCAAACAAATTTGAATGCTTCTTTATTGAATTTTTTTTATGCAGATATTATATATTTTAGGAATACGCCTAAACTCGTACTAGTCAATAAAATAATTTCTCAATAGTTTTAAAAGCACCCTTTTGTCGCAGTCTACAATTATATATAGGTTTGTATCATGTGGATCTCATAAACATGTCATTTTTTGTGCTTAATTTATATATAAACAAATTAATTTTATAGATTTTTATGATATGATCTGTAAGAATTATACTGATTGCGAACATAGTCGCAGTTTACTTATTCACATGCAACGTATAAACTATGAATTTTTTTTACATATTGCATGCGAATAAGGACTGCGACTATGATCGCAGTGCTTAACGACAGCATGTCGTGGATGATTTTTTTGCTTGGTTAAATGTAATAACGGTGACTAAGGACTGTGAATATAGTCGCAGTTTACGTATGATTTATATATTTGTTCTTCATTGTAACTGTTGTCTCAGCCGCCTATAAACTATGAAATTTTTTTTTACATATTGCATACAAAAAAGGACTGCGACTATGGTCGCAGTGTTTAAGGACAACAATCGCAGTTTTCTAATTTGTGATATACAATGAAATATACTGATTTGAGAGGATTGTGATCATATTCTCAGTATCATCTGTTTATATAGTTTAATTTTGGACTGCGACCATGGTCGCTGTTTTTAACTTTATTGAATGCAAAACGATCAAACTATTTATGACAGGACAGCAACCGTGGTCGCAGTTTCATATATAAATATAATTAATCATGAACTTCGACTATAATCGTAGTTCTATTAGTTCCGAGTAATTATTATCTAAGTACTGCGACTATTATCGCAGATAAGATGCAGAAATAATAACTATACAGCATACTTTATATTTATTTTAAAAATATGAAAGATCATTTTACAGATAGAAGTAAATTTTATTTATAATATAATATGCTCAGAAAGAGACCTTAAAAAAAAGAGCATTAAAAGCTCTTAAAAGAAGACAAAATAACGTTGAATATTAGAAGATCAGGAAATCCTAATACTCGTCATCATCACCATCATAAGTAGATTCGTCGTGTTCATTCTCCTCGTCTTCCTGTTCATCACTTATTTCCTCATCTTCTCCCTCGTCGTCCGGCTCGCTGTTCTCTTCAGTTTCTTCCTCTTTTTGAGGGTGCTTTGGTTCATCGATAAACCCCCAGAATGGATCATTTGTATCAAGCTCTTCTTCCGACCCGTGTCGAGAAGAACCTGTAAAAGATATGCTCAAAGAAAGCGAGCCCCCAGCATCAGAGAACATGCTTTCATCAAGCATGTCTCTGTAAAGTGGCAGAGGAATAAGTTCTTCCTCACTAAGCCCCATGAAAACTTCATCATCCTCATGAAGAGGAGAATCAAATAAAATATTATTTGACGTAGTGAGATAGTCAAAAGGAGTGAAGTCTAGAGTGCTATCAGATTCACTAGAATACCCTAAAAAAAGAGGACCGGTGGGAGAATGATTGAAGTTGAAATCTGAGTGTTCAGAGGAAGAAGATGGAGAAGACATGATTCAAGAATGAATTATTTTCTGGAAGGTTCGAAATCAAATTGAAAACGAAGAGCACAAATATCGTTTTTAGATATGAGATAACATATTAGTTACAATCACTATAAAAAGGTCAATAATGTGAAACAACATGAATAGTAATAATAATTGTTACAGATGACGATTGAGTATTCGAAGAAGTGATAAAAAGAAATTAAATATTTAATTGAAGCAGTTATGGCGGGAGAATCCGAAGAGTTCCTTTTTTTCTAGAGGTTTATTATGTGAACTACTAATTAACTTTTTATATAATATTTTTTCTATATATTTAGGTTACGTATGGTGCACATCTTTCATTTTCGAGATTAATATTAGTGCATCTCTTTTTTCGAGACTGTTGTTGTATCACGGTAGTTAGAATATTAATTGCTTCAATTAGTTCAGAGTAATTAATATAGTATTTTATAAGATGTGATATACAAGGACTGATCTCATGGTTGCAGGGCTAATCTACTTTGTAAAACGATCAAAATTCTGTTACATAAGGCATGCGAACAAGGACAGCGACTGTGATCGCAGTGTTGAACGATAGCATGTTTCGTCTGTTATTTCTATGCGAATAATGAATGCGACTAGGGTCGCAGTCGTGATATAAAATTGAAAGTTATATCATATTAAGTCTGCGACCATGGTCGTAGTGATTGAAAGTTTTGTTATACTTTGATTGCGACTATGATGATCAAAATTCTATTACATAAAGCATGCGAATAAGGACAGCGACTGTGATCGCAGTGCTGAACGATATCATGTTTCGTCTGTTATTTCTATGTGAATAATGAATGCGACTAGGGTCGCAATCGTGATATAAATTTGAAAGTTATATTATATTAAGTCTGTGACCATGGTCGCAGTGATCGAAAGTTTTGTTATACTTTGACTGCGACTATGATGATCAAAATTCTATTACATAAAACATGCGAATAAGGACAGCGACTATGGTCGCAGTGCTGAACGATAATATGTTTCGTCTATTATTTCTATGCGAATAATGAATGCGACTAGGGTCGCAGTCGTGATATAAAATTGAAAGTTATATTTTTTTTATTATAGTTTTGAATGTATGTGTACTACGATCTGGATCCAATTTATAATATATATTGAGAATAAAGCAATTTTTTAGTACCTAGACCGACCATAGTCGCAGTTCATTAAAATTGCATGAAACATTATCCAACCAATCTGCAAATATTGTGGCAGTTACTAGAATATCTGATTTATAAAATATCTGCAAAATAATTAACAATTGTATTTCATTATTTTTTTTACACTGTACATTTGTAATACAAAAAATAATATACAGCTGCCCCACATTAAATTTCATTTTTCTATTCATTTCAGTCTCTTTTATTAAACCTATATGAATCGAAAATAACAAGAAATTAAATAATAAAAAAATTATATAAAAAATAACAGTTTTTTTATGTTTCAAGCATGTTTTTTACTTTTTATTGCTGCTGTTTTTTCTCATTAATTTGATCCAATTTTTTTCCTTTATATTTTTTAATGTAATAGAATTAGGAATTTTATAACTGTAGATATCAACAGAAAATTCTCAGTAAATTACAAATTTTTTAGGTAAAATTTTGTTGTGAATGAGTTTTTGCTAGTTTAGAAGTAAAAAAGAGGTATTTTGGTCAATTTGATTGACGATTCTTTATGCGGGATTTTTTTGAATTTTTTGGCATTAGCGATATGTGGCATATATTCGGCCACGTCACCGCCGGCTGAGACACTCTCAGCTGTCAGCTGAGGTACAGTAACCCTATATATATATATATATATATATATATATATATATATATATAATATATATATATATATATATATATATATATATGAGAAAAATGTATATCAGCCCGCGGGCTGAGTGTACTCTCTCAGCCTGCGGTGACGTGGCTCAATTTGTCACCTCACTAACTTGCGGCCCGCTTATAGGAAGAAGTTAAATTATCAAATACCCCTTATGAAAAGCTACTTTTTTCTTTAAATTTTCTTATTGTTTATTATTTTTTTGCCCAAAAGGCAATTTTTGGAGCGCACGTTGTCAGACTTGTTTATTATTTTTTTCCCTTTCTTTTTGTCGCTCTTTATATGATTTAGGTTATTGATTATAAATTATTTTTTTCCTCCTATTTCCTTACCTCTCTTTGTCAGATCTAGGTTCTCCTATATAGTTTATTTTTTTGTGTATATAATGTAGACAGAGACTTTGGTCGCAGTGTACATGGTTAATTGCGACCAAGGTCGCAATGTTGTTATTGATAAAGAGGGCCAGTATCTGCAATCTAGGGTCGCAGTACAATGACAGCGACTTATGTCGCAGTACGTTAGGTAGGTGTTTCCTTTATATTAACACGCATATGTTGTTATTGATAAAGAGTGCCAGCATCTGCAATATAGGGTCGCAGTACAATTACTGTGACTTAGGTCGCAGTACGTTAGGTAGGTGTTTCCTTTTTTATTGACACGCATAGCGACCAAGGTCGCAGTGTTGTTGATTAATACTAAATACCAGCAACTGCGACCAAGGTCGCAGTGTATTTATTAAGACTCGTCCAACAACTGCGATCAAAGTCATATATATTTAAAAAAAGTATGACTGCTTTAATTTAAAAAAAAGTCATATATATCCTTCATTTTAAAATTAACCTTAGAAAACAGATTCATATATATTAAAAAAAACAAAATACAATTTTTAAACTTCTAATCCTCGTCATCACCATCGTAATCAGATTCGTCGTCAAGAGTATGACCGCTTTCGTCTTCCGTATCGCTTTCCGTCCCTTCCACCTCTTCAGCGACAATTTCCTCTTCGCTTTCTTCCTCTTCATGTAAGTATTTTGGTTCATCAATGAACTCCCAGAACGGGTCGTCTGTATCAAGCTCATCCTCTGACCCGTAGCGAGGCATCGCTTCAGAACTATACATCCAATCATCATTAGATGATTGGCTTCTTTCCGGTGAAGACGGTGGAGATGACATTTTTGAATCTATTTTCGAACAGTGAGAGTAACTAGTTTCAGCAAAAACAATTGAGTATGTTTATAATTGCTGATGACCCTTTATATATTTGTAATCCCGGAATTCCAAAAGGTTTAAGCTCTCAAACCACGTAAATATCTCCTAAACTTATTTTCTACCTTTTCCCAAAAAATTGTATACTTCCTAGGTGACTGTTCAGTCATCCAAAACAGTTTAAAAGTTAATACACTATAACTTTAAATTACTTTAAACTCCAAAACAGTACATTATTGCGACCATAGTCGCATTGGGAACTGATAAATGATTAAGTAACTGCGACCATAAATTGTCAACCATTAGTCATCAAATACTATCCTTCGTATAATTTCTGAATGTTTGTCCGATCCTCCTATAAACAATTAAATTGGTTTTTACATATATTATGTGACCATGGACTACGACTATGATCGCAGTACCGCGACTATGGTCGCAGTATTTAACGAGAGCGATAGTATAATCACAGTTTACGTATTATTTTATATTCTTTTTTTATTCTTTATTTTTTGACTGTTGTCTGAATAAGGACTGATTCTGTAGTCGCAGTTCACCGTATCTTTTTGTCTCAGCCGCCTATAACGTATGAATTATTTTTAATTATTGTATCTGTAGTAGGACTGCGACTATGGTCGCAGTGTTTAAGAGCAGCAGTCGCAGCTTGGATATGTAATTAAAAGAGCTTATAAGTTAATATAGTGAGAAAGAGACCTTACAAAAAAATAGAATTAAAAGCGTTTAAAAGAAGACAAAATATAATTGAATATCAGAAAATCAGGAAATCCTAATCCTCGTCATTATCACCATCATAAGGAGATGCATCGTCTTTATTCTTCTGCTCTTCCTCTTCATCACTTATTTCCTCATCATCTTCCTATTTTTAAGGTTCTTTTGTTTCACCGATGAACTCCCAGAATGGACCGTCTCTATCAAGCTCTTTGTCTGACCCGTTGCTAGGAAGCGAGCCTACAACATCAGAGGACATGCTTTCATCAAGCATGTCTCCGTCAAGTGGCAGAGGAATAATGTCTTCGTCACTAACCCACATGAAAACTTCATTATCATCATGAATAGGAGGATCAGTTAATACATTATTTGATGTAGTGAGATAGTTAAAAGGAGTGAAGTCCAGACTGGTATCAGATTCACTAGAATATCCTGAAGACAAAGGACCGGTGGGGGAACGATTGAAGTTGAAATCTAAGTGTTCAGAGGAAGAAGATGGGAAAGACATGATTCAAGAATGAATTTTTTTTGAAAGTTTTTGAAATCAAATTGAAAAGGAAGAGCAAAATATAGTTTTTAGGTATGAGATAATATATTAGTAACAAGCATTATATAAAGGTGAATATTGTGGAAGAACATGAATAGTAATAATAATTGTTACAGGTGATGGTTCAGTATGGTAAGAAGTGGTAAAAAGAATAAATATTTAATTGAAGATTTATTGCGGGAGAATCTGAAGTACAAATTAACTTGTTATAGAATTGTTTGCCTATATATTTAGATTACGTATGGTGCACATCTTTCCTTTCTCGAGATTAACATTAGTGCATATCTTTTTTCTAGACTGTTGTTTTATCACGGTAGAAAGAATATTAATTACTTCATTTAATTCAGTGTAATTAATATAGTAATTTTTATAAGATTTGATATACGCGAATTGATCTCAGGGTCGCATGGCTAATCCACCCTAGTCGCATAATAAAAATCTTTTACATAAGGCATGGGAAAGAAAATTGCGACTTTGGTCGCAGTACTGAAGGAGGTCGCATTGTTGTACGATAGAATGCGACTAGGGTCGCAGACGTTATATAAAGAAGTTTTGTTATACAATGACTGCGACTAGTGATTGCGACTGTATCGCAGTTGTGATATAAAATTGAAATTATATTGTATTAGAAAAATGTAATTTCAGCCTGCGGTTGTCCACGCGTTTTTATGCGACCTAATACAATATAATTTCAATTTTCTTAGAGTACTCTCAGCCTGCGGTTGTCCACGCGTTGGCTCTTCATTAGGTTTAGGCGTTAATGTCTTTTAATGCCAAACCGGCGCTGGTGGTTGGAGACCAGCGTCTTCGACGCTTTCCGAAACGACACTCCACGCGTCAGCCTTTCATTGGACTTCGATAGTCGTGCGGTCATTAAGGCCGATGGTTCTGATTAATGAACCATTAATTATGGTTATTATGGCTGCCTATAAATAGGGCTCACCCTCTCCCTTTAACAGCCCATACTTAGACTGTTTTCTTTCGAGAGCAATTGCTCTAAGAATTCCGCCTTATTCAGAGTCTCTAACTTTGTATGATTCTTGCAGGTAAGCTTGATTGTCCTTTTTCAGGTTCGCTGGGCTCCTGGGAGAATATTTTGGCCGGCGAACTTGATCGATGTTCGTCCACAAGGGAAGAAGTCATAGACCTCATCGTCCACAAGGGAAGAAGTCATGGTCCTCGTCGTCCACAAGGGAAGAAGTCATGATCCCTGACGAGCACTTAACCCTCACCAAGATCTCCTCGGACTTGATGCACCAGTCAAGCTTGCTGGCATGGCATGGTCAGAGTGGGTATGGCGGCGGGGATGTGGTGGATATAGTGGTGGGTAGCATACCCTGTGAGGTCTCAAACCTCCTCTCTTACCCCAGAAGTGACATCGAGGAAACTCCATCTCACTAGATAACCTTCTGGTGGAAGAGATGTTCATCAACGAAGGATCGTATCCCACCACTTTGGAGGGTCATGTGTAATCGGAGGATTTTGCTGCCACCAGACTTCAAGAACACCATTGCTATTAGTCAACAAGGGCTCTTTCGATGTTTAGTCGAGCATCACAGTGCAATCGGCTCCGATCGTCGCCACAGTGTCCAATCCTGATTTGGCGCCCTTCCAAACATCCTGTACTTGGAATCATATGCAGCTTTAAGGAGTGAGTGCAGCCTCTGAGAGAGAGAGGGACTTCTTTGTACTCCTGTATTATAACACTCAATCTTATTGTATAAGAGAGCGTTTTGTATCATTTTCACATGCCTGGATATAAATGCCTGGACATAAATAAAAAGCATATCTGTTTTTTTAATAAACTGCGACCTCGGTCGCAGTCATGCATTGCAAACAAAACAACTTGGACCAGAGACGACACTGCGACCAAGGTCGCATAAGACTACAGTGCAAACAGAAACAACTGCGACCAGGTTCGACACTGCGACCAAAGTCGCAAAAGACTACGCTGACATAAAAAACAGCTGCGAACAAAGTTGCAAAAGACTACGGTGAATGCACTGCGACCAAGGTCGCATAAGACTACAGTGCATTTAGAATAACTGCGACCCGGGTCGACACTGCGACCAAGGTCGCATAAGACTACAGTGCAATCAGAAACAACTGCGACCCAATATCACACTGCGACCAAGGTCGCACAAGACTACAGTGCAATATTAAACAACTGCGCCCCAATACAGCACTGTGACCAAGGTCGCATAGGACTATAGTGAAATCAGAACAACTGCGACCCTGGTCGCATAAGACTATAGTGCAATCAGAAACAAGTGCGACCCAAGTTTGATAAAACAAATTATGTTAAATACACTGCGACCTTGGTCGCAAGAGACTACAACTCATATTCAAACAACTGCGACCCCATGTCGCATTCGTCTACAAGGAAAGGTCCAAAAAAAAAATCCCAAAGTCACACAAATCTTAAACTATAATTTTATCAACTGCGAACCAAGGTCAATAAGTGTATGCAAATCAATTTTTTTTGAAAATACTGCGACATAGTAAAAATAGAAGTAAATAATAAAAACTTGAAAAAAATAGAACCTTTTTCGTCGTGTTACAAATTTTATAAATTTAAAAATGTATTCATCATCTAATTTTTGAAAATCTCTTTCTTAATTGCGACCATGGTTCCAAGATTTAAAAAAAAAAAAAACTTGCGACATCGGAAATAAATGTGGAAAAAATTTAAAACTATTAAAATACACAAACCGTAAAAATTTTGGAAAATATCATTTTTATAGTACCTTTTTCGACGGATGATTTCTTAGGCGCCATCGGTTGCAAATATATTTTTTAAAAAACGGATCAAATTTGATAAAGAAAATAACTAATTGGATCAGAATCGCCGGTTGAAATTTTAGAGCTGTAAATTTTTTTTAAAGCCAACTTTTTTACATAAGGTAGAAAGTTGTGAGGGAGGGTATTTTCGGAAAATACAAAGTTGACGTGACTGACAGTAAATTAGGCGGGATTTTTCAGGATTTTGTCCGCCAAAATTTATGACAGATATGGGGCGGTGATGTTGCCACGTCCGCCGGCTGAGAGAACTCTCTCAGCCTGCCGGCTGAGGTACAGTAACCCCTATATATATATATATATATATATATATATATATATATATATATATATATATATATATATATATATAGGGGTTACTGTACCTCAGCCGGCAGGCTGAGAGAGTTCTCTCAGCCGGCAGGACGTGGTTACATCATAGCCACACACCTGTCATAAATTTTGGTGGACAAAAAGATGAAAAATCCCGCCCAATTTAATGTCAGTCACCTCAACAATGCATCTTCCGAAAATACCCTCGGTCACATCTTTTTACCTTATGTAAAAAAGTTGCCTTTCTCAAAAAATTTCATCTCTAAAATTTCACCCGATCATTTTGATCCAATTAGTTCTTTTGTTTCACAAATATGATCCATTTTTTTAAAAAATATATTTGCAACACATGGCGCCAAAGAAATCATCCGCCGAAAAAGGTAATAGAAAAAAGATATTTTTCAAAAATTTTTAGGGTTTGGTATTTTAATTGTTATAAATTTTTCCAGATTTATTTCCGTTTGAGTATTTTTTTTATTTTTTTTAAAAATCTTTGGACCATGTTCGCACATAAGAAAGAGATTTTGAAACTTTAGATGACGAATAAATTTTTAAATTTAAAAATTGTAACACAAAAATAAAGGTGTAATTTTTTCAAGTTTTTTTCATTTCGTTCTATTTTTAGTTTGTCGCAGTATTTTCAAAAAGTGATTTATATGTATGCGACCTTGATAATATTTTTTAAATTTAATTATTTTCATACACTTTATGTCGACCTCGGTCGCAGTTGTTAAAATTTTGTTTTCAAATCTGTGTCTCAGGATGTTTTTTTTTGGACTTTTCAAATTTGACGAATGCGACGCTGGTCGCAGTATATGAAACTTCCTTTTTTTAACATACTGAAGACATGGGGTCGCAGTTGTTTCAATATTTATGTAGTGTTTTGCGACCATGGTCGCAGTGTATTTAACGTCGCAGTTGTTTATTTCTGCACTGTAGACTTATGCGACCTTCGTCGCCGTGTATACCCTGGTCGCATTTGTTTATGATTGCACTGTAGATGACTGCGACCTTGGTCGCAGTGTCGACTAGAATCGCTGTAACAGTTTGTGTTCGCGCTGTAGTCTTATGCGACCTGGGTCGCAGTGTAGACCAGGGTCGCAGTAGTTTGTGTTTGCACTGTAGACGACTGCGACCTTGGTCGCAGTTTCGACCCGGGTCGCAGTATATTATGTTTGCACTGTAGATGACTGCGACCTTGGTGGCAGTTTATTAAAAATAATATGCTTTTTGCTCACTTATAATTTATATATAATCATTGGTCTAAACTTTTTTATTTTTCTTCATCTATAGGTAAACAACAGATTAAGGTTCGTCCACTGAGATCAAGCCTAAAACCTATATGCGAGTTCATCAAGAAATTTAAAAAGTACATTCAGGCAGATTTCGTAGAGGCGATCAAGAATACCCCATTTGGCCCAATCTTCATGGCCTTCTATAATGAGGAATTTGGGGGTGAAAAGGCTCTAAAATCAAACGTTGCGGTACTGAGGATTTTAGACCAGTATGATAGGGATACAAGGACCTTTAGAATTGGGGGCAAACAAATAGAGTTAACAGTGGAGGATGTTGCCCTCACTTTTGGCCTACCTATCAGTGAGACAGATTTTGTTATGAATAAGACATGTACGATGAAAGACAAAGGGGTTATAAAACATTATTTTCCCGATATAAAGAAGATCACAAAAGTATCTATTGAAGAGGCTTTGGACGATCTTCTGGTCAAGAAAAGGATGAGGGGTGAATTAGATGTGACACAGGATGAACAGCTTGAGCAGCAAGTGACTTTAAATGAAATTATAAGAGACATACAAAGACTTGCAGCTCAAGACTTTACCACATTAATCATCCTATACATGTCGGCCACTCTTTTCTTCTCTGACAGTAAATGCACGGTGTCGTGGTATATTGTGGAACAGATTGCCAATATGCAACTGATGAGGACAATATGCTGGGCTAAAACTGTTTGGCAATTCCTGATTGAGTCAATGGACATCTTCAGGCACACCACGTACGAGCTGCAAGGATGCTCCGTGCAAATTATTGTACGTACAAATCTCATATTTGGCCAACATTGTATGAAATTTACCCAAAAAAATTGTGAATATTTGTGTAAACTAATTTAATTTTTCATTTTTGCAGTATTGGCTATGTGAGAGGGCTCCTATTTTTGAGCCGAGGTCTGGTTTGGAGGACATAACCCCACGCGCAGTAAGATGGGACCTCCAAAATATTAGCAGATCTCTACTTGAAGTTGATCTAAATGAGATTGACAGGAATATTATAAGTTAGACTTCTTTTTATGTGCAGTACAAATAAAATGCGACCATAGTCGCAGTATTGAGCTGCACTTTCCGCAATTCATTCTGTGCCTGACAATCAATGTGCGACCATGGTCGCATTCTCCTGAAAATTCCTTTTACATGAAATGCGACCATGGTCGCAGTGTTGAGCTGCATGTCTTGCAGATAAATTTGTGCAGGACAAACATACTGCGACCATGGTCGCATTCTTATCATAAATACTTAATAAATAAACTGCGACCATGGTCGCAGTATAATTATTTCATTGTTTTATTTTAAACTTACATTTTTCTGTTTATTTTCAGATTTTGAGTCGAATGGCCAACATCTGTAATGCTAAAAAAAATATGATTGGCCTTCCTGTTGAAGGGGAAGAGGAGGAGGAAGAAGAAGCAGAAGATGAAGGTCATACATATAATGAAGCTGACATCCCGGCAGAAAATGAGCCAGAAGCGGCTGAAACGAGTGAGCAAGAACCATCTTTTACAGGTTATTTGCCACCACCACGGGATGATCAAGCTGAAGAGATAAAAGAGTTGAGGTCTCAAAATCAGCACTTGAGAGAATATGTTTCTCAGCTTGAAAAAAAAATTGAAAAAATGGAGACTGAGAGCAGACTCAAGGCTGAATTAAAAACAAAAAGGAGAGAAAAAAGAGAGAAGAAAAAACTAAAAAGGCAGCAGAGGAAATTAAAAGTGGAAGAAGAACAAGAGCTGCTGAGAGCAGCCGCTGCTGCGGAGAAGGAGAAGGAGAAGAAGTGGGAAGAGGAGGAGCATGAGAGAAGAAGATTGGAAGAAGAGAAGGAAAAGGAGGAGAGGAGGAGAGAAATGGAAGAGAATGAGAATGAAAAGAGGAGAATGGAAGAGGAGGAGAATGAAAGGAGAATGAGGGAAGAAGAGGAGAAGGAGAAGAAGAGGAGGGAAAAGGAGGAGCAGGAAAAGGAGGAGAGGAGGAGGGAAGAGGAGGGGCAGGAGAGGGGGAGGAGGGAAGAGGAGGAGAATGAGAAGTGAAGGAGAGACGAGCAGAGGAGGAGGGAAGAGGAGGATCAGAAGAAGAGGAGCATCGAAAAGGAGAGGAAGGAGAAGGAAAAGATGAGGAAAGAAGAGGGGGAGCAGAAAGAGGAGAAGCGGAGGAAGTTGTTGGAGGAGTTAAAGAAGAAGCGGGAGAAAAAGAGGAATGTGGGGGAAGAGCAAATTAGAAGGAAGGGTGAAGAGGAAAAGGAGCACAAAAGAATGACGGAGCAGATGGAGAAGCAGGCTGAAGAGGAGCAGAAGAAAAAATTGGAAGAGGATGAAATCATGACTTCTGAATCTATTTTAAATTTTTCTGGGGAAGATATCCCAAGTTTTTCTTTGAATATAACTCAAATGATTCAAGAAACCCAAAGAGATATAGTTTCTGAAGAAAAAATCAAGAACATAATCTGCCTCAGAATCAATCTTAAAAGAAACTGTTTTGGAATACTCTAAAGGAACGATAGAAAGGGGAGTCAAAGAACGCAAGCGCGCTGAAAGAGATCGCGATTGTAGGCTGTCCAAAAGTTACTGGAGGACAGGCCATTGAAAAGCAAAGTTTCAAGCTCTAGACGCGAGGGACTATCACCCGCGTCTCAGCATCAAGGCGCGTTGGCTCGACACCCGCGTCTCAGCATCAAGGCGCGTTGGCTCGACACCCGCGTCTCAGCATCAAGGCGCGTTGGCTCGACACCCGCGTCTCAGCATCAAGGCGCGTCGGCCTGACACACGCGTCTCAGCCTCAAGACGCAAAGGTCTAAAACCCGCGTCTCAGTTATAACCGCCTTGGTTAAGGGACCAACCACTGCCTACACGTAAGGGAAATCAGCCCCCATCGTGGCGTGTCTTTAGCAGGCACGTGGGTTAGTTACCGCCCATGTAGCGGGGAAGTTCGCCCTCATTGTGGAGCGTTTTCAGGGGGCACGTTCACCCCTGGGACCTCTATAAATAGCCTTATTTGCATCAACAAGGAGGGGAGAAGAGAGAATCAATCGGACAAAGAGAGACAGAGGGCGCGACACAGAGAGAAAAGAAGCAGATCAACTCTTCAGTAAGTTCGCTGCATACGAGCTAGCTTTCGCCTACCTTCTCTTTTAGAGTTTTGGTAGACAGAGCTGTGTCACTCTTTCTACCGGCCGAAGAGGAGATCCCGGAAGGACGGTCATCTGATCAACGGAGAACAAGATTCACTCTCCACCGCCACACGAAGAACCCAGCCTTAAACAAAGGGGGAATTCAAGATTCAATATTCTCCCTCCCTTGTAACCGGAAGGAACAGTTTTTGTTGTAATCCTTTTCATTTGATTCAAGGAAAACTTTTACCGCAATTACTGTCTTCTCCTTTTCCGGGTCATACAAGAGATGGCGACTCCGCTGGGGACTACGTTTGTCACTAAGGAGCAAATAGTGGCGCAAGATAACGTCCACTATAAGGGGAAGATAGTCGAATCGCTCGTTGTCGAGTTCGACCAGGCGAAGTACGAAGAGTTTCTCTCTTCCGGCTCCAAGAGCCCAAAGACCCGCGTCTGCCGCCGGGTCTCGACGGGGAATGGCCTCGAGGCCCGATCTGTGGACTTCTCGAGCTCCCCTGCTACCGACTGTGCCAAGTAAGGTACACGCGCTAACGCCTCTCAGAAGGCCCGCGTGGTCCCAGGCACATCTGCCTTTGCGACCAACCGCGTCGCACAGAACACCCGCGTCAGCGTCTCCCAGGAGACCCGCGTGGTTAAAGTCCCTGGTGTCCAGCATCAGGATGTCGTTGGTCTCTCTCCACCTCCTCGACGCAATCGAAACGCTGAGCGTCGACAGAGGAGACGTGCGCGTCAGCTGCAAGTTAGAACCGTTGGTTGTCCAACTGAGGTTGGACGCGACGTACAATCTCGCGCCTTGCCCGCGCCACGTCCAGTACGTGAAGTCCGCGTTTGCCGCCCCAAACGCGAGATTCCTTCAGTTAGGTCCTCTGAGGACCAACTCACCAAACGCCAAGATGAGACCTCTGCGCCTCATCAAACGCAAGAGGCACAAGCCCATAGGCGTGGGGCCCAACAGCCCATCCTCTCTCAAGTGTCTCTGCCCCGACGCACCAAACAGCAACGCGACAGGCGCGTTTTGTCTCAACAGAGACGCCAGACGCGCGCTGAACAGCTACGGCGCAAGAACCGCGTCCATGATGCCTGCGTCCATGCTGGACAGCACATGGATGCCTCCCGTCTTCGACGTTGCGAGGCTAATCTTTTCAATCCCCCTCCCATGGATTTGAGGGATTATCTGATGAAGAAAAGAAGTGCCAATCAGGCCACTTCGTCGTGTTGCTGCCAACGGCTCATCCATATGCTCTCTGAGTGCCGTTGCGGATCAGGCGTACACCAGCAGTCTTTAGTCAGACAGCTGACCCTGATTCCTCCGTCAGCTAAAAGTAGACGCTCCCACAGAAGGAGAATCTTCTCTGACGTTGAGTACCCGGAGCTCACTGCGAATATGACAAGCAGGAGCAAGGGAAAACA
This sequence comes from Agave tequilana, assembly GCA_038442645.1. NCBI lineage: Eukaryota > Viridiplantae > Streptophyta > Magnoliopsida > Asparagales > Asparagaceae > Agave > Agave tequilana. The sequence goes on from JAVJIF010004480.1 coordinate 45,884, forward strand.
ACTTGCAGTCAGCTCAGACGAGTCCGAGTCTGACTCTGAACCGGAAGGGGTGTATCGACACACTCGCACCCGGACTGGGGCCATTCCCCCAATTGACTATAATGCCTTAGCCCATGACATTAATGATTCTCACTCCGCCGTTGTAATACCCCGCTCCCGGAATACGTACTTAGTTGCGTATTCAGTTTTTCGATCGTATTTTTCGATTTACTTCCTGTATTTAACCGATTTCAGTTTCAAATATTATTTTTCAATATATTAGATTTTCTATGATTTTCTGAAATTTTCCTGGATTAAAAAGAAAATCTTCAAAACCGGTGTCGACCAGTGCTGCTGACCGATTCCCGGATTTTTAATTTGCAACCAGCTTGGAATTTCTAGATGGTCCCTTAGACATTTTCTCTTAAAATCACATTTCTTACCTAAATGCTTTTTATGGGTATTTTATGAATTTATGAAAATTCTACCGGAGTCGGTAGCTAACTGATTCCGGGATTTTTAGTTTTAAAACTATAAAGTATTTCTTAAAACGGATTTCACTATGAGTCTTAAAATATTATTATTGATTTTTGGTATAATTTGCGAGTCGTTCCGAGATACTTGATTTCGGGACGATTTCGGTATTTTCCGAAATGTTTTCTGTATCCTCGACTTAAACCCGGGAATCTGTGTTTCCAATATTTTCATTTTTTCTAGTCAAAGAGAATATCTTCCTTTATAATTTCTTTTCCTTTTTCCTTTTTCTTTATTTCCTTCCTTCCTCCACAAGCCACAAGCTTTTCCCAATTTCCAACCATTTTCCACACACTTCCACCAACTTCCACCATTAATGCCCCTCTTTCTCTCTCTCTTCCATGGCCGGCCAAGTGGCCAAAAGAGGGACACCTCATCCTCTCCCATTTGCAAAAACCCCCTCTCTTCTATCTTAATTGCATCTCCTTTACAAATCCAAACCCTATATAAACTTTCCTTTTCATTTCTACTTCCTTTTTCACTTCACTTCACCAAAGAAATAGTCTCCACCTAATTCCTCCTTCATCTCAACCTCAACCACCAACTCCTAAACATCACCAAGGTTTTCATCTCCACTTCAACCACTACTTTGGAATTGGGATCGTAGCTTTCTTCGTCGGCTATATCGTTGAGGATCAAGTTGGTGATAATTGTCGACCGCGATCCTTCCGAACTCGTAAAGCTTCAATTAACCATTCCTAGTGAGTATTTCTACTCACCAAGACTTGGCTAATTCCTAGCATATTGGTGTTTACATATCTTGTATATTTGTATCTTCAAAATCATGTTATTTGATCATCAAACACAACCATCAAAATCTGTTCTGTATTCTGTTTCCAGACGATTAGTCGACTTGACCTAGGGATTAGTCGACTTGAAACCCTTATTTGAAACGTAACCTTTTCTGGAACACAGTTTTAGTCGACTTACCTTAATTATTAGTCGACTATAAATCACTGTTAGTCGACTACCCATTCTATCCTAGTCGACTAACTTTTCCTGAAACCAAAACTCAACTTTCTGTAACTCAGTATTAGTCGACTTGACATGACTGTTAGTCGACTTGAGATGTCTGTTAGTCGACTACCCTTTCCACCCTAGTCGACTAACTTTTCCTGAATCAGAATCCAACTCTCTGGAACCCAGTTTTAGTCGACTATACCAGAATATTAGTCGACTAACCCCTTTATTAGTCGACTAACCATTCCACCTAGTCGACTAACTTTGGCTGTCTGTTATAGTTGATTTCTTTCTTGAATCTGGATCTTATCCTTGGTGCATGTGCAATATATTATTCTTACTGGTGCTTCATGACTGATACTTCATGACTCATTACTTGATGTATGTCACCTCTTGTCACTTTATATTTCCATGTCTATGTATTGCCATGCAACTGCTTGTTTCATTCTTATATTTGTACCGTGCCTATGCTATTCTTACTTCTTTATCGCATACCATGCTTGGCCGACCCTTCGTGGTCGTTGACCTTGGGTTACTTCTATGTTACCACCTGCCATGTCATTACTTCAGACCTGTCGGTTTCATGCTTCCATTTAACACATGTATATCACTTGGCAATTGATTGTTATCATCTACCACCAGACTATCATCAATCTCTTATCATGATTGGTTGCTTGTTAAATATCACCATCCTGTCATGCTATCACTTAAACACCCAGCATGATATACTTGACTTTGTGATTATCATGTTTACGGGAATCCTGTCTTGTTATTCTGAATGGAACTAAGTGCCACACGGAGCAAAGTGCCACATCACACACGTGGTGGGGGCCACCTCTTGAATCCGTGGGGGGCCATCTCTAGAATCCATCCCCTCAGAACAAAGTGCCACACCATACTCGGTGGGGGCCACCTCTTGAATCTGTAGGGCTATTCCTGTTATGTCAAGTTATTTCCCGTAATCTGATAATTCTTAATAAGCTACAACTTGGACGGGGAATGGGAGGAAGTGATGGATGCCGGAATGATACCTTGCTTATAGTGATGGAATAAAATATTGGCGGTACGTGTTAGTGGGACTCAGGGCCCACAGGAGATTCGTGTTAGGGGGACTTAGGGCCCTCAAGCTGGTCCCAGGTGTATGGGAACTACTATAAGAAGCTCTATCAGTTCTCCATCTACTTCCGGTGACAACCCTCGCCTTGCTTATATATGGATGTATGTGTGTTAGGATGTACACCTGGACACATACCTAGATATATGGGACAGACGAGTAATAATAATATTAGATGCCTGTTATGATTCCTGTTACGACTCTTATTATACCTGTTACGTTATGATTCCAGTTATGACTCCTGTTATACTTGTTATGTCATGATTCCTGTTATGATTCCTGTATTCTTATTATACCTATTACGTGCTCCTGTTATAACCACTTTGTTATTCCGTTGTATGTGCTTGGATTACGATGATATGAGATAAAGGTATATAGATGAGAGTTTCCTTGTTTGGATTATTCCTTCGATGTACTAGTCTCATAAAGCCGTGACCTAGGCTTATACAGTATCTTTCCAACTTTAACTCGTTATGCTTCCATTACTTGCTGGTTGATATTTATTATGCTGTTCTAACCCTCCTGCTCTTGTCTCCTTGCCATTTGGCTGTAGTCTGATCATTGTTGGGAGGTCCTGACTCTCTTGGATTTGTATGTTCAGGTCCCGAAGCTTGGATCGAAGTGGAGCCATCCACGGAAGATCAAGCTTTTCTTAGTGAGCTGACAGACTAGCTCCAGTTCTTCGTGCCAGACTTCTCTCTTTGACTCACGGGATCTTCATCCTACTCGTGAGCATTTTTGTGTTCATATTGTATCTTTTACTTTTGGACTTGGTTGTGATAAAAGATACATGTAATGTGTAATATTTTATCATATCTTGCGATAACTTGTACTTGTACTTTTAAGTTGGCATATGTATGTATATCACGCTTTGTCGTGTACTCTGATCCTTGTTGTATTATATGCTTAGCGTATATACGTGGGGGCATTTTCTGACCTACGTATATACATCGCAGTGACGTCCCCGTATCCGCGGGATCGGGGCGTTACAGCCGTAGCGGAATCAAGGGCTTCAAACTCTTCCGTTGAGAAGGAGACCTCCGCCTACATGACAGGCACTCCTGAGGAGACAGCTAAACGTTTGGAGCAGATCCAGAAGGCACAAATGGTTATGATTCTTTCTCAGCAGGAATCTATCAACTCCTTCAAGCAGACGATTGCACAGCTGCTCGAAGACAGGAGGAGGTCCCCTCCTAAAAAGTCAAAGGGCAAAGGGAGAAAGGGAGAAAGCTCATCTTTCGAACCTTCTGGGGAGACGCGGCGATCTACTTCCGGTTCGTCCAAGTCCTCGTCGCAAGTAAAAGGCGACCAAGACCAAAGAAAGGCTCATGTTAAACGAATAAGTCAACTGGAGCGACGCCTCAAGGCCCTTGCCAATCGCAAAGACCTCCAAGAAGTAGGAGTGGTCCGGCCCTACCCGGCTGAATGGGACTTGGTTCCGTACCCGCCCAAGTTCAAAGCTCCAACTCTTCAAGCCTTTGATGGGAAGGGGTCACCCAACCAGCACATGTACTACTTCAAATCCCAAACCGAGAATGTAGTAGATAATGACGCCATCCTGGCACGCCTGTTCATTGGCACCCTGAAAGGGTTGGCCTTTGAATGGTTTATGAAGCTCCCAGAAGGTTCTATCAAGAACTGGGGCGATTTGGAGAAGCTCTTTTTAACACGCTTCTTCGAGGATGACTCCGAAGTCACAATGCCAACCCTTTTGGCTACCAAACAGCGAAAAGGGGAGTCTGTCAAATCTTTCGTGGAAAGGTTTCAGAACATGGCACTCCGGTGTCCAAGCGGTATGACCCAGGCCACCCTGGTGGAAACATGCCGCCACAATCTCCAAACCTCACTCCTTGCTCAAATAGGAGTTGCTGAAAGCCGCACCTGGAAGCAATTAGTCCAACAAGGTGAACAGGCTGAGGAGATTGTCGCCCGCGTCAGAGCGGAGGAAGGTAAGCCTAGGCCAGAAAGGTCGACAAGGCGTGCGCCAGACACATCCCTCCAAATAAAGCGGAAGGATAATTTGGCAACGGAGACCAAATCTCCCGCCAAACCTCAATCAGGCAAGGCGAGTGGCTCTTCAAGTCAGCCTCGCGCCAACAAGCAATATTCCTTCAAGGAGGAACATGTCGATTCGCTCTTTAAACTACTCAACAAGAGCAACCGACTGAAGCTCCCTGAAGCTCGACGCCCAGAGGAAGTCGGCAAGACCGACAATCCCAACTACTGCATGTATCACAGGATGTTGGGACACCCCACCAAAAGCTGCTACGTCTTCAAGGACATCCTTCAGGCTCTGATTGACGTGGAGGTGTTAAAGCTCCGACCAGAGCAGAAGAAGGTGACGGCTAATGTGACGTCGGTTCTCCAGTTCGGGAGACAACCTCCAACGCCTGCGGGGGTAACTCCTATTCCAAAAGGAGAGCTGAGAGTGGTCAACACAGACCCTCACCAGCAGCAAGAGAGAGGCTTGGTACCCGTCCCTACACCTCAAGGGAAAATTATGTGGGTCCACCCTGACCTTGTCAATGAACAGCAATGGACTACTGTGACTAACAGGAAATCCAAAGGTAAGGCAAAAGCCTCATCCTGCAATGTGGTGGGTGCCTCCTCTCGAGAAGTGGAGACTGATATCCCTTCACTGACCGACTCAGAGGAGGAAACGATAGTCTTGGCCGCAGAGCCCAACCAACCGATGGCGGGAACTCGTTCAGGACAGGCGTACTTGAAACAGTACGACGAGACGGCGGTAGCCCCTCCACAACCAACTGCGGAGCCAGTCAGGCCCTCCACAAAGCCACCTGTGGAGAAGCAGAAGGGGACTCGATTTTCTCGAGCCCTTCAAAAGGGCATCACGGAAGGATCTACGGCACCTTACCGCTTTGATGTCCTGGCTCAGTTGGCCAACATTCCGGCACGCATTACCTTGTATGAACTTCTTAGACTATCAAAGTCGACCAGGGAAGCTCTGCAAGAAGCTCTGGCAAATGTTGAGGTCTTCATGACCCAGGTGCCGAAGGAGGAAGATGTAGAGGATTGCCTCCACACCTCCCAGAATGCCCCCTGCATCACCTTCACGGCAGATGATATGCAGGTGAAAGGGAAGCATGATCGACCCCTGTACTTCACAGGGTATATTGGATCGTCCGAGGTGAACCGCATCCAGGTAGACCCAGGGTCCGCGTTGAGCATCATGCCTCGCCGAGTCATGCAACATCTCGGTATTCCTACCCATCGTTTGAGCCCCACCCAGACAACTATCTATGGGTTCAATGCCAACCAGACCCGTCTGATGGGGAAGATCAAGCTCAGGTGCCAGATTGGAAGTCTCAAGTCGGAAGTGACATGCTACATCATCGACGCCGACACTTCCTACAATCTATTGCTGGGACGACCGTGGATTCACCGCAACTCCATCGTTCCCTCCACTCTCCACCAAGTCATGAAGTACATTGACGGGAGTGGAAATGTGCAAACGTTGATCGCCGAAAGGCATCCGTTCAAAGGGGTCGAGAATTATTTCACCGACTCTTTGCTGTACCAAGATCCGGTGGAGACGGATGAAGCCCCACAACCAGAGGAGCCAGACTCTGGTAATGAGGTTGACACTGAGCCTGAGAAAGAAGAGTGCCTGTGGGAATTAGAACCACTTGTAACAGGCACTAATAAGCCCGATGTCGATAATACCACCGATGATGTAGGCGGTTGGTATATTAATGAAGATTTAGATTTTGCGTATTTTTCTGTGTGTGCTTCTGATTCAATACCGTCAGATACTAGCACTGATATAGATGACGATCTCTGGTCGGCAATGGGTGCCTTAACATCATTGCATGTACCAGTGAAATCGTCCTTCGAGACATACCAAGACAATGGTAATGCGCAAGAATCTATATTTATGGTTCCAGCAAGACGGAAAGGCCAAAAACCAATTCTTTTTGGGCGAATCTCGTCTGAACCAACGCCCCGCGACGAATCGGAAGGCGAGGAAGAATCCCCTCAGTTCGATCATTACGAACCAAAAGCGCTCAAAATAATGAGATGCATGGGGTACGACCTGACCAACAAACTCGGGTTGAACTTCGGCAAAGGAAGGAGGATGTTGCTTCAATCCTTTGTGCCGAAAGGGAAGGCCCCCGATTATTATCATCGGACACGCCCGGGGTTGGGCTATGTATCAACTCCGGTCCTATCAGCCTCCGATTCTCAAGAATCGTCGAGCAACGATTACTCTTCAGACACATCATCTTGGGAGTCAGATGTCAGTGTCGGCAACATCTTCAAGGAACTTTCAGTGAACATGTTTTCGACAAGCCACCTGGAAGATGGAAATGAAGAAATGATCCAATCCGATACAGATCCTTGGATCAAACATTTAAATGCTCTTGGGATACCCGCTTTGAACAGCGCGAGCCACCCACAGAAGACAAGGTTGTTCAGATCAACCTAGGAGATGAGGCTAACCCTAAACCCATCTTCATAAATGACGGCCTGTCACCTTCGGAGAAGAAAGATCTAATATCTCTTGTACAAGAGTATATAGACGTCTTCGCCTGAAATTATGAGGACATGCCAGGACTTGATCCTCAAGTGGCCATGCACCGCCTCAACATCAATCCGGACGTAAAGCCTGTCAAACAGCAGCAGCGACGGTTTCGTCCAGAGATAATGGAGGCAATTCAATCAGAAGTCAGAAAACTTATTGATTCTGGCTTCATCAGGGAAGAACAACATCCCGACTGGGTAGCCAATATCGTCCCAGTTGCCAAGAAGAACGGGAAGATCCGGATCTGCATCGACTTCCGTGATCTAAACGAGGCTTGTCCCAAAGACGAATTCCCATTGCCAATCACAGATGTCATGATTGACAATACTTGTGGATTCGAACGAATGTCCTTCATGGACGGATTCTCAGGATACAATCAAATCAAAATGTATCCTGATGACGAAAAACATACTTCCTTCAGGACACCTCTAGGGGTATATTGCTACACCGTCATGCCCTTCGGACTGAAAAATGCAGGGGCAACATACCAAAGGGCCATGAACGCCATTTTCCATCAGCAAATACGCAAAACGGTGGAATGTTATGTTGATGACATCGCGGTAAAATGCCGCACTAAAAGTGATCACATAGCGGACCTGAAGGTGGTCTTCGACATCATGCGGGCTCATCAATTGAAGATGAATCCCACAAAGTCCTTCCTGGGGGTGGCCAGTGGCAAATTCTTAGGATTTGTTGTAACATCCACCGGAATTCACTTGGACCCGGAAAAGGTTCGCGCTATCCAGGAGATGCAACCTCCGAGAAATCTCAAGGAACTCAGGGGATTGCAAGGACGATTGGCGTACATCCGTAGGTTCATCTCAAACCTCTCCGGAAGATGCCAACCCTTCACTAAGCTAATGAAGAAGGGTGTCTCGTTCATTTGGGACGACGCTTGCCAACAAGCGTTCGAGGAAATCAAGCAATACCTCACCCAACCGCCAGTCCTTGCAGCTCCAGTAGCCGGAAAGCCGTTTCTGGTGTACGTCCGAGCAATGGATCATTCTTTGGGAGCCCTACTAGCTCAGAATGACGATCAGGGACGTGAGCAAGCAATCTACTATCTGAGTAGAACAATGATCGGAGCCGAACATCGGTATAACCCGATCGAAATGGAATGTTTGGCACTAGTGTTCGCTATCCAGAAAATGCGACACTATCTGGTAGGCCAAACTATAAACGTCATATCAAAAGTCGACCCCCTGAGGTTACTTATGACTAAACCTTCATCGCTAAATGGCCGACTGGCAAAATGGGTCATATTGCTCTCCCAATATGAGATGCGCTTTTTATCACAAAAGGCCATTAAGGGACAAGCAGTCGCGGATTTCCTAACTGAGCACCCAGATCCGAGGGCAGCCAAAGTCTACGAGGATCTCCCAGATGAAGTTGCTGAAGTCTGCCTGACTCAGACATCGTTCGAAAGTCAAGTATGGCAACTTTTCTTCGACGGTGCATCAAGAACAAGCCCGAAGGGACACGTAGTAGCAGGGGTAGGAGTAGTACTCGTATCCCCACAAAATTATGTGATTTCCCGAGCTGTCTCATTAACGGAGCCTTGTTCCAACAATGTGGCGGAGTACAACGCTCTTTTGATTGGGATGCAATTCGCCGATGAGATTGGCGTTAAAAATCTCGAGGCATATGGCGACTCCAAGCTCATCGTCAGCCAAGTTCGCGGGGAGTACAAAGTCAGACATGAAGACTTAGTACCCTATTACAACGCGACTATCCGCATGGCCGAGGGGTTTACAAGCTTCTACATCGACCATGTACCGCGCAGGCAAAATGCGCACGCAGATGCACTCGCATCCCTGGCTGCCTCCTTAGCTCTTCCAGCTGGAGCAATGGAGAAGATATTCGTCTACAGCCACGACCTGTATTGCCCGAGAAATGCTCTCGAGGACTATCAGGAGTCAACGGGAGGTCGTCACCGCGAAGATGCACTTGAAGCATCAACCGGTCCAGAGCTTAAAGACTGACGATTCCCCTATATCGACTACGTCTTATACGACATCCTGCCTGAAGACACCAAAGAGGCGGCTGCCATTCGCAGGAAAGCCCCCAAATTCTATTATAATGCGATTACGCGAACATTGTATCGTCGATCGCATGACGGGATCTTACTCCGGTGCCTCTCACCAAAAGAAGCCCAAGAGATATTGAGGGAAGCCCATGACGGTATGTGTGGAGCCCATCAACCTGGCCCAAAACTGGCACATCGACTTCAAAGATTGGGTTATTATTGGCCCAAGATGATTGCTGACGCCGTCACCTATGCTAAAAGGTGTCACGCTTGCCAAGTGCATGGGGATTTCATCCATCAAGCACCAGGGTACCTCTACTCTACGACCTCTACTTGGCCATTTGAAATGTGGGGGATGGATGTGGTTGGCCCTATCAGCCCACCATCATCAAAAGGACATCGGTTCATTTTGACAATAACCGATTATTTCTCCAAATGAGCCGAAGCCATTCCTTTGAAGGAGGTCAAGTCGTCGAACGTGATCAAGTTCGTGAAACATCACGTTATTTACCATTTCGGTGTACCTCGGCGAATTATCCATGACAATGGACCTCAGTTCATCAGCCAGGCTTTCCAGAGATTCTGCGCTAAGTTCAGAATCCAGAGTGTGTCCTCAACGGCATACTATCCTGCCGCTAATGGCCTCGCAGAAGCTTTCAATAAGACCATTGGCAAGCTTCTCAAAAAGTTCGTCTCGAAAAGTCAACGAGACTGGGACGACAAGTTGGGTGAATGCTTATGGGCTTACCGCACAACTATGCGAACCCCAACTAAAGCTACGCCATTTTCTTTGGTCTATGGGTGCGAAGCCGTGCTCCCACTAGAGATCCAAATTCCATCTCTACGCGTCGCCTTGACAGCGGAGATGACAACCGAGGAGAAGTATCGACAGCGACTCCAAGAACTGGAGGCCTTAGATGATAAGTGTCTGCAGACCCAACAGCAAATCGAGCTCTACCAAGCTCGAATTACCAAAGCCTTCAACAAGAAAGTTAAAGTGCGAACTTTCAAGAAAGGCGATCTTGTCTTAGCCGTCAGAAGACCCATGGTAATGACGCACAAGACAAAAAGAAAATTCCAACCCAAATGGGAAGGACCATTTGTAGTAGAGTCAGTCTACTCAAATGGGTCATATCGCCTCATAACCTCGAATGACGATACACTCATGATGCCGATCAATGGCAGGTTCCTGAAGAAATACTATCCTTAGATGGTATTCTTTCGCTGATCAAGTTAAAAATACACCTCTGATCAAAACAAGAAGAGCTTCTTCATTAATATCCGACGCCCCCGACGGCTAAGGATAGAGGAAAATGTTGGCTTTTTAAGTCCAACATAAGTCTTCGACAGCCCATCATGCTGAGGGGAATAGCATGGCTAGCCCAACTCAAACGGTAGTTGGTAAAGGCACCTCAAACCCGTTGACAGCTGAGGATTTGCTAAAAATCCTAAGGGACACGTTCCCATTTGATCCGACGCCTCCGACGGCTAAGGATAGAGGAAAATGTTGGCTTTTTAAGTCCAACATAAGTCTTCGACAGCCCATCATGCTGAGGAGAATAGCATGGCTAGCCCAACTCAAACAGTAGTTGGTAAAGGCACCTCAAACCCGTTGACAGCTGAGGATTTGCTAAAAATCCTAAGGGACACGTTCCCATTTGATCTGACGCCTCCGACGGCTAAGGATAGAGGAAAATGTTGGCTTTTAAGTCCAACATAAGTCTTCGACAACTCATCATGCTGAGGGGAATAGCATGGCTAGCCCAACTCAAACGGTAGTTGGTAAAGGCACCTCAAATCCGTTGATAGCTGAGTGTTTGCTAAAAATCCTAAAGTGGACTTGGCTCCACTCTTTCCTCCAAAATCCCCTACCAATTCTCATCCACAGAATGGTAGGTCTACAAAATACAACCATTACTAAGTTAACACTATACCTCTGGTAATGGAAACTTTTCAATATTCCTTGTCGAGTACAAGTTTTGCTTGTCAACTCTACACGGAGTATCAAATTTTCAAATTTGCCAAGTTAACACTATACCTCTGGCACTTCAAATTTTCACTTGTCAATTCTCACCAATAGAATGACAGGTCCTCAAATTACTCTTATCATGAGTCAATCTTTGTCAAGTTAATATCACACCTCTGACAAATTACTGTTAAAGTTTAACACCACACCTCTAAACAGTAATCAAGTTTCTGCCAGGTTTAATATTACACCTCTGACAGTCACTTTTCTTCAGACTTCCACATCGAAGCTGAAATGAATGATGCTAAGTTAACACCACACCTCTAGCATCCAAGTCATTGCTAAGTTCAACAATACACCTATGGCCGTGACTTTCCCTCGGACTTCCTTATGCAAGCCGAGATGACCAATGCTAAGTTCAATATTACACCTCTAGCATTACCCTCACTGTCAAGTTAAACATTACACATATGACAGTGACACTTCTGAGATAAGTTAATATCACACCTCTGACTCACATCCTTGTCAAATTAACATTACACTTCTGACAAGACCACTTTCAACCCGTTAAGTTAATATCATACCTCTGACGGTAACAAACTTTCCTAGATTCCCTACGAGTCTAGTCCCACTTGTTATTCTCTTCAACAGAATAACAAGTCTACCTAAAAACATTGTTAGGTTAATACTACACCATCAACAGTATTTCCATCAAATCCCCAGTTGAGCTCAATCAAGTTAATCCCAAACACTTGATAAAAGTTCACCCTCCCTGGGGGTACCAATTCTACTTGTCACTTTCTCTTATAAAGTGGCAGGTCCATCAAAAATTTCATCTCTGTCAAGTTAATATTACACCTCTGACAGTATCGTGAGAGTTCCTGAAATAGGATCTTTCTCCACACAGTTTGACTTATTAAAATCACCATCATAATTTTGACAAAGTCAAAGACTCTTTGCTTCCATGCGTCTAACTGAAGATAAAAAGTTCAAGACAATGAAAGAGGCAAAAAGAGAAGTGTCACTTTTATTTATTTCCAGGTATATGAAAGTGATACAAAAACGCTCTCTTATACAATAAGATTGAGTGTTACAGTCAAAACGCTCTCTTATACAATAAGATTGAGTGTTACAGTCAAAACGCTCTCTTACAATAAGATGGAGTGTTACAATTAAGGAGTACAAAGAAGTCCTTCTCTCTCTCAGAGGTTGCACTCACTCCTTGAAGCCGCATCTGATTCCAAGTACAGGATGGTGCATGATGTAAACATCGAAAGAGCCCTAGCTGACTAAGCTAAGAGCAATGGTGTTCTTGAGGTCCGGTGGAAGCAGAAAGTCCGGCAACCCTTCGTTCATGAGCATCCCTTTCTCCAGCAGGCCATCCAGCAGACATGGAGAGTCCTCGATGTCACTTCTGGAATGGGAGAGGAAGAGGATCCTATCTGCCGCCGTGTCCACCGTAACCTCCTCGCCGCCATACTTACCCTGACCATCTCTTGCCAGCAGGCATGATTGGTGCAGTGGATCTGAAGAGACCTTGGCGAGAGTCGATTCCTCGTCAGGGACATAATATATTCCCTTGTGGACGACGAGGACCATAATATATTCCCTTGTGGACGAACATCAAACAAGTTCGCCGTCCGATATATTCTCCCACGGACTTAGCGAACATGAAGAAGAATGACCAAGCCTACCTGCAAAAAAGCAAACAGGGAATCAGACAATTCAGAGCTTAGTACACTTCAACAGAAGAAAACTAAGTCACAGACGCGGCTATTTTCAAAGGCCGCAGACGCGGGAATGATCCGCGCAGCGAGCCAGAGTCCTGCGACAATAAAAACAGACGCGAGCGAGACTGTGATACACACAGAATGCAAACGCGATTTAACTCCACATCCGCGTCTAAGATACAAGGTGCGCAGAGAATCAGACGCCGAAAACTGCCATCTCTCTGTTGGAGGAACAGGAGTTGCAAGATTCGGGTCTGAAGCCTTCAACCCGAGTTGGAATTCATCCAAGTCAGTGGCCTTAAAACGCGAGCTTCATGAGTAAAGCCGCGGCCAAGTACCAAAGACTTCTGTACTCGCGTCCAAGGAAGTTTAAGTCGGCAGCGCAAATTCCAGAAGGAATGCACCAACCACGACTTCACAAGAAGGTCCAGATGATATCTCTTTAAGGGGGTATACTGAAATTCAAACTTGGTTGGATCTAAAATGTCATGGTAAGTGGGCATGGCATACCCGCAGAAGCCTCTGTTAAGAGTTGAACTATCTGCGTTGAGACGCGGACGTAAAAAGTGCTCAAAAAGACTCTTCCTGCCATTGAAATCACTTGACAGTGGTAATCCATTGAAGAGACCAAACAGAAGCATGAAAGCTCTGGGTCATCTTCATCCACAGAGGCACCTTCATCCATGGAGGCAAACCCCTGATAGGGTCCTTGAAGGGAGAAGGCAGAGTCCCTCAGAGTACTCGTTCTCAAACAGAGCACGGTCTAAGCAGCCGCTGTTAAAGAGAGGGGGTGAGTCCTATTTATAGGCAACTCCTGATAACGGTCATTAATGGTTCATTAATCAAAGCCGCCGGCTTTAATGACCGCACGACCGTCAAAGCCCAATGGGAGGCTGACGCGTGGAACGTCGCTTCGGGAAGCATCGCAGGCGCTGATCTCAAACCGTCAGCGCCGGTTTTGCATTAAAGGGCATTAACGCCCAAGTCCAATGAAAAACCGACGCGTGGACAACTGCTTCGGGAAACAACGGATGACCCGGTTTCCCAATCGTCAGCGAAGACTTGACGAAGACTTGACGTTCAAAGATCTCTAAAAATCTTTAAGTCAGGCTGCATTAAACGCAGATAGAAATGCCGTGTCCGGCTGCATTGAACGCAGATGGGAAAGCCGCGTCCAAGAATCTGCGTCACCTTTCTCAAATTGGAAGGCATTCACCTGCGTTTTAAAGGAGCGTCCACGTGACTCAAAGTCGCGTCCCTTCAGCAAACGGGGCCCTTTCTAAGGGAAAGCACTTAGTCCATTCTGAGATTAGTGGAAAATACACAAGGCTGCGTCCCTCGCGTCCGCTCAAGTCGCGTCTTCATTGACAGGACAAATTCGCGTTACTCAAAACCGTGTTTGTCCCCACGGATCAATGCTGCGTCTCATCAAAAAGGACTTAGTTCTATCTGAGTTCTTATGAACTGATGACCGCGTCTCCCTATGGATTGACGCTGCGTCTCATCAAAAGGACTTAGTGAAATCTAAGTTCCTATGGAATGATGACCGCGTCTCACCCTGTGATTGACGCCGCATCTCATTAAAAGGACTTAGTTCTATCTAAGCTCCTATGGACGGATGACCGCGTCTCACTCTATGGATCAATGCCGCGTCCCATCAAGAAGACTTAGAGTCGACGCCGCGTCTCATTGAAAGAACTTAGTCTTACCTAAGTTCAGTATTCACAGCCAGTGATCAGGGAGTTGAATTCATCCACAGTTAAACAAAGAAGATGGAACAAAAACTTCAAAAAAAACTTTTATTATATCAAAAATAGTAAAAGTGGATACAAACACTCTAATAGAGTGTCCTCTTCTTTACAAAAAAAGGGAAGAAGGGGAAAAGGCTAAAAGTCTTGATCCGGCAAAGAACGGATACGCTCCCTGAGACGATGCATCTCGTGCTGACGTGCCTTCTCAGCCTCCATCATGGCTTGGACCCGCAGCTCCTCTTCAGATAAAAAGGGTTTTGCAGCCAGCTGTGCTCGCAGAGATTCCAAGCTGGAGGAATGAATGGTCTGGCTTTCTTCAGCTGTGCCTTCGCAGCTTGTTGCTCCTCCAGCCTCTTCCGGACGGTGGCAAGCGTCCTCTCATTATCCGCGATCATGGCTTCCGCCTTAGCGATGGCAGACCGAGCATTGGTAATGGCGAGCTCTGCGTTTTGCCGGATGAACTCGAATTCCATTGAATCGTCAGCCAGTTTCTGACATTCAGCTTGGGAACGCTCGAGATTGCGGACCTCTTCGGCAACTTGTGCTTCCACCTCCTGTCGCTCTTGTTCCTGGGTGGCTAGGAGCCTAGTCAAGATGACCTGGGCTTCTTGAGAAGAACTAGCATTGTCCAAAGACTTCAGCTCTTTCAGGTCACTTCCCAATCGCTCCACCAACAGCATACACGACTTGGCAAGCAAAGAGCCTCCGGTTAATTCGTTGTTACCGGCCATGTTTCCAAGAAACGTCCGGGCAAAGTCAAAAGAGCTACGCCCAGACAGGATAAAATCGATACACGATCGCATCGCGTCAAGGAACTGCTGCACCGTTTTGCGTGTCAGGAAATCCATGGTGTCATCACCCGAGGTACTCCCCGACCCCCTTTCTATCATGAGGAAAGGGGTGCAAGCCGGCTCTTTTTGCGCGAGAGTCGTGCTGACCGGCGATACGGCAAGAGAGAGACTGGCCACTAGCGCTTCCGGAAGTGTTATCGCTGCAGGAGCCTCCACAGCTAATGATGGAGTAGTAAGCGCAACCTCCTCAGAAGCTTCAACCGAGACCTGAGCTGTGTGGCCTTTTGGAAGGGTACCGACCGTCGGACTCTCCACCTGAGCCCCTCAGTTCCCTCTGCAAGTTATTGCGACATTAGCCACAAAGGAGAAAAGCGAAACATTTAAAATATCAGAACTTCCTTACCATCTGGGAGGTCCAGAGATGTCGAATCCTTGGGCGGATCCTGCAGAGTGGAAGTCTCCCTGGCTTCAATAGTA
Organism: Agave tequilana; assembly: GCA_038442645.1. Lineage (NCBI taxonomy): Eukaryota > Viridiplantae > Streptophyta > Magnoliopsida > Asparagales > Asparagaceae > Agave > Agave tequilana. Next base: position 61,755 of record JAVJIF010004480.1, read on the forward strand.
ACCTCTTCACCCTGCAGAGTGGGTTCTTCCCCAGCCTTAAGGGTTGCCTCCTCTTCCGGCAAAATCGAAGGCTCCCCAATTTCAGTAGTTGCCCTCTCTGGAGTTATCTCGGCAACTGAAGCCTCGACTCCTTCGGACTGGGTCAGCTCTTTTACCGTCTCCTCGATATGCGAGGAGATTACAGCTTCAATATCCCCGGCCAACCCTGCAGCATAAAAGAAGAATGTTAAAACATCCTCTTCAAAATGAAAAGGGAAATTAGGTCAAAAGGTGAAAAGAGTACCTTCAGCGGGAATAATCGCCAGCTGTGATACCGTTGATGGCTCACCCCCGTATATTTCTTCCTCTGAGATGTGGGAGAACTTACTCGGATCAGGAAGAGCGGGTTCATCGCCGTAGTCGACCTCGTCTTCAAAATCGCTTTCCCCTAAGAGTGAGGAAGACGATAGCGCCCCACGCGAGACTTCTGCAGCCAGAGCCTTGCCACCAATTACCCCAGTGGTAGGACTGGGGTCAACTGCCCGAGGACTGGAGATGAAAACACAAGGAGACCCAGGTTGCTGTGCCTCATCTCTCCCTTCATGAGCAAGTAAAAACCCGGGTTGAACTGAAATCCCCGGAATATCGACATCTCCTCCACTCATAATGTCGACCTCTAGCTGCTCATCCTCGTCAGCGGTGGTGGCTCTGTCAACGAGCTCCCCTTCCTCCGCAGACCTACGGTCTCTGCTGCTCGACCTAGGGGGGACTAAAGGAACATCCTCTTCAGCTATATCTTCTTCTCTCGGTACCTCAACGACAGCAGGGATGTCTTCGGATCGGGAGACTTCGGTTGTCAAGTCTCTCCGAACCTTCTTGGGAGCAGGTTCAGCAGTTGAAGCAGAGCGTTGACGACGCTTGCTTACCGCCTACCGATTCTTTGTTGCTCGTGGCTCCGCCCTTGCTGCTTGCGGCTCCTCCCTTGTTGGTCGCGGCTCCGCCCTTATTGCTCGTGGCTCCCTTCCCGATCTTCTCCCGACCTCCTTCTGGGCCTTCAGGTACTGGTCGGTGAGTTTCGAGTGTTTACCAGACTCTGACCTTGCCTCGAGATTTGCATTGATGCTCTCGATACATGAAGACGCCGGAACAAAGTCTGATGTCTGGATGGCTTGGAAATACCAAGTGCAGAAGCTGAAGCTCATACGGCACTTGGACCCCTCGATAGGTAGACGGAAAGTTGCTCCCGTCCCTCCGGCCACACTGTAGTACCAAGCCCGAGCACCTTCGAACAAGTTCCCTTCGAAGGCGAGTCGAGCATTGGGATTCCCGACGTAGAGTTGATCGTAGCCGAACTGTCGAGCGAAACGATTCGGCATGTACGGCTCAATGGTGCATGAAGTCCCTTGCCGGAAAAGCACATATCCGGGCCGAATATTGATCAACCACCAGAAGACTCCCGCGGACAACCTCGTGAAGCCATCTGGGCCCGCGGAATCAGTAAATAGATCCCCGAAAGATGCACCAGAGATCTCGGGGAAGCAGCGATTGAGCTGGTAATTCGCAGAATCTGAAAGTCGCTTCCGGACGTAATATATATAAAGATCACGCCAGCTCGAATCCTCCAACCGCTGTACAAAAGGGACGGAACTCTCCCTCCAACGCACCGCCGTCATCAGAGAAGGACAGTGCATCACGTACCAAGCCATGAGGTACGTATAAGGCAGCTCGATCCGAGGATTGGGCGCTTCACCGTCGGATTCCCCTCTGAGTCAACATACGGCTTGCCGTGGGAGTCGACAGTTTTCGGCGCCTCGCAGAAACTCTTGGTTAGTGCCCGCAACCCGCTCTGAATGCCAGCCGCCACGGCCGGGAGAAGGGCTATAGGGTTGCCATGAGCCAGGAGCACCGCCGGGTACACCACGTCAGCAACAATAGCTTCATGTGGCAGCGTGGGCACCACACAACGCTTCAGCCACAGCATCAAGAAGCCTGCCAACAGTGCCCTATCGGAGATAGGGGTCCGGGCTTGATGGTGGAAGCTTTCAAAAACCAGGTCAGGATCGAAACCGTCCTCGTTCGAAACCGTGGTGTAGAAGCCTTCAGAAGCCTTGTCGATCCTATCTTCGATCTCCCTGTCGGAACTGGGAGCCAGTCGGGTTATCAGATTGTCTTTATGATTGACATCGTTGAATAAGTAACTGGCCCAAGACAGTTGCTTGACTCCCTGCGCCCTCCAGGCGGTTATCTGACCGCAAATGTGGAAGTGACACATCACTTCCCAGTAAGTCTCGTACACCCGAGGAAACTCTTTCTTCAAGAGGTGGAGCTCCTCAGTGGTCGGGACATATTCCTCATAGGGAATGTCCCCTGTTGCCAGCCCCGAGACCTCATGTAGCTCGTGCAGTGCAAGGCCCATCTCTCCGACCGGGGTAAAGAATGTCCCTGTCAGAGTATTGTAGCGCTCCAGGATCCCGAAAAAGTTATGAGAACCTAGTGGGATACCCCACTATACGGCCCTGACCGCCGGGTACAGTCCCACACGCTTTAGCAGATCCCCAAGATCGGTGAGGACGAAACCCACCATCCTGCCCCACCAGTAGTTCTCCGTGAAATGGACCCACCCGGGCGAACGGAACCCGACCGGATAATCACCCTCCGCTTCCATGAACGCGTTGAGGAAGGTAGTGCCAAGCTGTGGTATCTCTCCAACCGGAACCTCAGACTTGCGCGACCCAGGGAATAGGTCGAGAACCGACCTGTCATGGCTATCATGACGGTGTTCTTTATGGGAACCCAAATCACCGAGAGTAATCTCAGGGACATATCGAGAAATGTCCCATTCCATCTTCCGAGGGACGGACATGTGCTGGAAGTAGGACAGCGGGAACATCCTCTCCATGTCTGGAAGAAAGAACCTTCCACCCTTTATCTGACGGAGCCATTTATAAGTTCCGTCATACACACGATAGCCGCCATCGTTGATACGATCTCCGAAGAAGAAGGCAGGCTTCTCCAGCTTGACGTGAGCATCCGTTGTGAATGCTGCATCGATCATAAGTACCCGAAGAGTTCTCATGTCAACATTAGAGAGCCTCTCCCTGCGATCCTGCGACTGGTCAGCAGTCACAGGGACAGTCCTTCGTAGCACAAAGGTCAAGTCCCGGTCAGCACCACCTACATGTCTAAAGTGGCGCGTCTTGGCGAGTGAGGCAGAAGGATGGGGCACTGCAAAAGAAAAGGACACTTAGTTAGATACTTAAATGCTAAGTGTTCATAACCCAGACGCAGAAGAGATACTGGACGCAGGAATTATCAAATCCGCGTCCAGACCTGCGAAACCGCGTCCAAACGCAGAAGAGATACTGGACGCAGGAATTATCAAATCCGCGTCCAGACCTGCGAAACCGCGTCCAAACGCAGAAGAGATACTGGACGCAGGAATTATCAAACCCGCGTCCAGACCTGCAGGATCCGCGTCTCCACCACCAGAAGGTCATGGAATGTCCTTGATGTCACTTCTGGGGTGCGAAAAGAAGGGAGTTATTCACCTTAACTCTTCCACCACCACAACCGCCAGAAGTTAAGGAGGGTAACTCCCTTCCTTTCACACCCCCAGATTTCTAATTGCTTGGACTCAGGTGCCAGATTCATCAAAATCGGCAGCTGATAAAACAGAACGCAAGGATCAAATCCGCGTTCTGCAAACCAAGTCCACGTCTGAACCCTTCACAATTAGAAATATTCTAAGTGAAGAATCTGAAATGCAGGACCCAATGGCGCGAGGGTCCAAACCCGCGCCTCGGTTATCAACTCAAAGACTGCGTCTGAGACCGCGTCTGAGAATCAAACACAAGTTATATTTGTGTTAAGGATTCTTAGGGTTTTATGAGCTTCCGTTAATGGCGAAATCCACGCCTAAAAGGCATTATACCTGGGAAAGCGACATCCTGCGCAGAGGAAGCGCCCCTCTGGATCTCGGCGACAGTCGCCCGTGAAGAAGAGGCGGTTGGCTTGGTCTTGGGTGCCATCTTTAATTCCAGTAAAAGGAGATGAATAGTTCAAAAGTTCAGTAATGGAGATGAACAGTTCAACAGAGGAAGAAGAGAACTCTCTTTCTTGAGCAAGTGCGTTCGGAGAAAGAAAAGATGTCTCTCTGACTGTTGCCTTTTATAGGCACAAAGATTCGCGAAGATACGCGGCGTGTGGCCCGATAAAAGCTGCAGCGAATCATCACATGACGCGTGGAACAAATCATCGCGAAGATCATGCGTCACGACTCCGCAGCGAGTCATCATTTGACACGTGGCGCGGTTCAGTTAATGAACCGGGAAGTCCGCGCACCAAAAGGTGAAATCCTGCCGGTTCCCCAGGCCAGCTGGCGGCGTAATCATCACACGGCACAGATTCGCACCCAAGGGACGCACCTCTTCGATGGACATGCCCCGTCAGCATCTCCATAAATGCATTCGGAAGGTCGCGTCTCTCTACGAAGTCCGCGTCCGACCCAGCGGGCCTAACATCGCGTCTGCCTCATGGAAGATCAGGCGCGTTTCCATTGCCAAAGGACGCACCCTACAAAAATCGTGTCTTTAAAGCAGTACCATCTCGGCTTTTTGAAAAGAACTTGCGTTCGGCCTCCTGCTTCTGCAAAATCAGTTCAACGGTACACTGACGCAAGCAGACGACCAACCACTCCTAGCTTAAAGCACACCCGTGACAGACTAAAAGCAATCGGGGAGGTTTAGACTGTGCATCTAGACACTCAACATGATCAACTCTGGTGGCTTCAAAGAGTTCAAACAGTACACTCACGAAGACCAATTCCAGATAAAATCAAACCCGGAGCACTAACAGTCCAGTCATGAAAGCAAATATGGCTAAAATCCAAAGTATTTCAAAATCTGTCCCAGTTAACTGCGGAATATCGAAAACTTTGGAGGGGGTTCTGTAGGCTGTCCAAAAGTTACTGGAGGACAGGCCATTGAAAAGCAAAGTTTCAAGCTCTAGACGCGAGGGACTATCACCCGCGTCTCAGCATCAAGACGCGTCGGCTCGACACCCGCGTCTCAGCATCAAGGCGCGTTGGTTCGACACCCGCGTCTCAGCATCAAGGCGCGTTGGCTCGACACCCGCGTCTCAGCATCAAGGCGCGTTAGCTCGACACCCGCGTCTCAGCATCAAGGCGCGTCGGCCTGACACCCGCGTCTCAGCATCAAGGCGCAAAGGTCTAAAAACTCGCGTCTCAGTTATAACCGCCTTGGTTAAGGGACCAACCACTGCCTACACGTAAGGGAAATCAGCCCCCATCGTGGCGTGTCTTTAGCAGGCACGTGGGTTAGTTACCGCCCATGTAGCGGGAAAGTTGGCCCTCATTGTGGAGCGTTTTCAGGGGGCACGTTCACCCCTGAGACCTCTATAAATAGCCTTGTTTGCATCAACAAGGAGGGGAGAAGAGAGAATCAATCGGACGAAGAGAGACAGAGGGCGACACAGAGAGAAAAGAAGCAGATCAACTCTTCAGCAAGTTCGCTGCATACGAGTTAGCTTTCGCCTACCTTCTCTTTTAGAGTTTTGGTAGACAGAGCTGTGTCACTCTTTCTACCAGCCGAAGAGGAGATCCCGGAAGGACGGTCATCTGGTCAACGGAGAACAAGATTCACTCTCCACCGCCACACGAAGAACCCAGCCTTAAACAAAGGGGGAATTCAAGATTCAATATTCTCCCTCCCTTGTAACCGGAAGGAACAGTTTTTGTTGTAATCATTTTCGTTTGATTCAAGGAAAACTTTTACCGCAATTACTGTCTTCTCCTTTTCCGGGTCATACAGCGATGACTCCGACTTCGTTTATCCAAAACAGAAGAAGAAAAAAATGAACATCCTCTTCCACAGCCTGCGGCTGTGAGTTCTGCCGCTGGTTTTGGCGACAAAGAGATTTCCTCTACTGAGTCAAAATCGAGAGAATTGACCGAAACCAGAGCATACAGAATTCTGCAGCCCCATCAACAAGCTCTTATAAAAAATTTCTTCGACAAGTCCTTCTCTGAGTAAGTTAATTAATTTTATTATAATTCATATCAAAAAACTGTTATACCTTTATATAAGAACAATTAAATTGCTAACTTTGTTTTGAATATCTTGCAGTTCTACTGCGTATCAGGATACCGAAAACGGAATCATGATTACAAGGAATGACATTGAGGACCTGATGTTCAGTAGAGACTTAGATGCAAATATTATTCATTTCTACATGCAGCATATGAGAAAGGAGAAGGATTAAAAGCATATTCTTCCGGAGCGAAGCTTGGATAAAAATCTACTTTATCCTTTACGGTTTAATGTAATATCAATTGTGGAACAGACTAATATTCTCTATCTCTGTGTAGGCATGTACTGCGACTAAGGTCGCAGTTTATAATTAAAATGTATTGCGACTAACTCAGGTACTGCGACTAAATCATGTATTGCGACTAAGGTCGCACCTGAGACTAAGGTCGCACCTGCGATCAAGGTCGCAAGTTATAATTAAAATGTATTGCGACTAACTCAAGTACTGCGACTAAGGTCGCAGTTTATATATAAAATGAACTGCTACTAACTCATGTACTGCGACTAAGGTCGCAGTCCATGAAAATATTAATTACAACGAATATAATTTGGTAAAGAAAAGAGTGCGACCTAAATAGCAGTTGCTGGCCGTCTTTATCAAATAACAACACTGCGACCTTGGTCGCTATATTAATTACTATAAAAATGTGTTAATAAGAAACGCTGCGACCTTGATCGCAGTCTCTTCTTTTGACTTAATGACTTTTATTTTAATTAATTTTTTCTTATATTTTAAATTCATTTTGTATTTTATTTAATTTTGTTTTTTCTTGCCCGCAGCACGGTGTTGTAAATAAAAGTGAAGATCTGGAAGATCATTTCATCAAGCAGCAGCTGTTGAAAAACTGGACAGCTGATGTGCAGTACATGTTCTTCCCGATCAATCACAAACATAGTGCCGAAGATCCCGGATTTCACTGGACCTTGCTGGTATTTGATTGCGATACACAAGAGTGGTTTTATTACAACTCTTTGGTTCCAGCTGAAAAAAAAGTAGTATATCAAAGCTTTACCAAAAAGATGCAAGAATAATGGTGAGTTGAAATTTAATATTTCGATTACTGGAAACTTGCATTTAATTTGATTAATACTAATTTTGTTCTATTGACATTGCAAAAAGAAAGATTGTTACAGATTTTGAGATTGATTTCAATAAATTAATGAGAAAAATAAATATAAAATACGAAAAATGCCCCAACAATCAAACAGGTATATAAATTTTTGACATCTCCTTACATTTTATATTTTCTACCTTTTTTTAGTACCAAAAATCTAATTTCAATTATGATTACTCTATGGAATTTTCAGTGTTGATTGCGGTGTATATGTATGCAAGTACATGAAAAGCATAGCGTCTGGTAGTCCATCAGCTGTTGATACTGTTACGGATGCTCATGTACAGAGACTAAGAAGTGAGCTTGCATACATGATACTTGCAGATAGAGAGAAGAGTTGGGATGAAGAAACAGAAATTATACGAAGGATGACATTTGAAGACTGACAGTTGACAATTTATTGATATAGCACAATTTTTTATTTTATAAATGTAAAAATAATTGCAATTGTAATTCATTAAATAATTATTTTGTTTTATTGATTTAATTTATAAACATTTCTATACATTTATTTATTATAAGTTCATTGATTATTTCCAATCTACATTTGTTACACCTTGGATTTTACTATTGCGTATTGATATTAGAAACAAACATGCGTTCAGCAATTGTACTGCGACCAAAGTCGCAGTAATGACCTGTTTAAGTTTTAGCGTTTCCTTATACGGCGATACTTTAATCGAGACAGCGATAATGGTCGCAGTTACTTAATCATTTATCAGTTCCCAATGCGACTATGGTCGCGATAATGAACTGTTTTGAAATACGCAGTAATTTAATGTAAGAGTGTATTAACTTTTAAACTGTTTTGGATAACTGAACAGTCACGTAGAAAGTATACACTTTTTGAAAAAAGTTAGAAAATAAATTTGGGAGATATTCACGTGGTTTGAGACCTTAAACCTTTTAGAATTCCGGGATTACAAATATATAAAGGGTCATCAGCAAAGGATTATAAACATACTAAATTGTTTTGCTTAAACTAGTTACTCTCACTGTTCGGAAATAGATTCAAAAATGTCTTCTCCACCGTCTTCACCGGAAAGAAGCCAATCATCTAATGATGATTGGATGTATAGTTCTGAAGCGATGCCTCGCTACGGGTCAGAGGATGAGCTTGATACAGATGACCCGTTCTGGGAGTTCATTGATGAACCAAAATACTTACATGAAGAGGAAGAAAGCGAAGAGGAGATTGTCGCTGAAGAGGTGGAAGGGACGGAAAGCGATACGGAAGACGAAAGCGGTCATACTCTTGACGACGAATCTGACTACGATGGTGATGACGACGATTAGAAGTTTAAAAATTGTATTTGTTTTTTTTAAATATATATAACTCTGTTTTCTAAGGTTAATTGTGTGAATTAAAAATTTTTAACTACTATGTCTTGGTTGAAATGTTGTACAATTGTTACAAACCTTCATTTTAAATATTCTACTAATAGTCTTTATTGATGTTTGCGCATAACTAATATACTGCGACCAAGGTCGCAGTTAATAATTAAATTATTTCACCCGAATAAAATTTTAAAATAAAGGTTGCGACTTTGGTCGTAGTTGCTGGCCGCAGTCTTAATAAAACAACAACACGGCGACCTTGGTCGCAGTTGCTGGCGGCAGTCTTAATCAACAACAACACTGCGACCTTGGTCGCTATGCATGTTAATATAAAGGAAACACATACCTATTGTACTGCGACCTAAGTCGCAGTCCATGTACTGCGACCCCTAGATTGCAATGCTGACCATCTTTATCAATAACAATACTGCGACCTGGTCGCAATTAACCATGTACACTGCGACCAAAGTCTCTGACTACATTATATACAAAAAAATTAAACAATGTAGGAGAATTTTGTAGCAGTAAAACTTTAAAGTACAACTACTTACAAAAATAATACAGTAGAAATCAAAGAATGATAATAAATCTGATTATAATGACACGTCAGTGGCAGACTGCGACATGAATCTCTCTACACTGTGCGACCCTGGTCGCACTCATGAAAAAATTGAAATCTTTGTTCCTTCAAGATGAAGGCAACCCAAACCTACTTCTTCTGCCATTAAAAAGGAAATAGTAAGAATTTTAAAGATACATCATTATAAAAAAATGATTAGCAGGTTTAATGTAATACCAGTAACGGACAACCAGTCCTGTAATGGCCCAGCTCTTGGCAGTTACCACATCTTCGATGCTTAACTTCCTTCTGATATATAGAATCTTCAAAACCAGACTTAAGCCTGGATGCAGCTCTAGGCCTCCCCTTGGTTGGTACAGGACCAATTGGATCACGTATATTCAATTCTTCACCATCTCGCAATACGACAACGGATCCACTGGAACCAACTGTAGTTTTAGGCTGTAATGAATGATCATTTCCTGCATGGCTCTGTATTCTCTAGTGGTTTCTTGGGCAAAACTTTCCAAAAAAACCTCCAACTTTGAAAGATGGATATCAGAATCAGCGACCATGTCAAGAATTGCATTAAATTTTGAACGAATTGTCCACAATCTAGCCGTCCGTGGAGTACCTTGACTGGGAAAAGGCCTGATGTCATTTTCAATTGCAACGTTTTTGTAACGAGCATCCAACCTCCATCTCTGAAGTATATATGATTCCGGTATATGTGTAACGTGATTGCGCCACAAAATACACAGAATATGTCTACATAGGATACCCTCTGTTTCAAATAACGAGCAACTACAAGAAACATGAAGTTCCTCACGCTTATCATAACTGACCTTTTCCCAGCCGTCTTTTGATTCTGAAAAATTACCAACCAAATATGTTGATCCAGGTTTGTCGTGTTCCACCTCTTCTGAAAATAGTGTCATTACAACTGCCCATTCCTTTTGGAACAACTGAAAAATCTTCGGTGTATACAACTTCGAAACCTGTATCTCATATGGATTGGATGTACAATTGGGCACAGAATTCAAACCCCTAAAATCTTGAAGAGATTCAGATGTACGATGGGAAGCAACAGCTTTATCATATTGGTGAACAAATTCCACTAGTTTAGTGTTTGAGTTAACAAAACCATCAAAGAAGGAATTAATACTCTCGGACCTCTGACTGGTTGTCATTCCAGCACAAAAAACATCCTTGAGATATGCATTAACCCAATGTCCACGGAGCCTGTACATCTTCATCAACCAACCGTCATCTTCTTCTTCTAACTGATATTTTTCATTCATCAGACGCCATCGTTACTCACAAGTGCTTATATCGCGGGAGGTGTACCAAGCATGGAAATCGGAGACCATATCTTCTCCATACTTGTTTGACATTGGGATTTGTTGCTCGGCAATATGTTTCCGCACATGCCAGAAACAGTAATGGTGCCGAGAAGTTGGGAAAAACAATCTTGATGGCGTCACCAATCTACGCATCCTGATCAGTAATAATCAGCTTCGGTTCAACTCCATGCATGCACTTGAGCCATTTTTGGAATAACCAAACAAAAGTATCTCTCTGCTCATCAGCAAGCAATGCACAGCCGAACAAAATTGACTGCCGGTGATGATTTACTCCAGTGAATGGAGCAAATGGCAAGCTCAAGTGATTAGTCCTGTATGTTGTGTCAAAAACGATCACATCACAGAACCTCAGATATGAGGAAATAGCTCTTCCATCAGCCCAAAAAATGCTTCTAAGTGTGCCCGCGTTATCGACTTCACTTGAAAAGAAGAATTCTAGATCGGTCTCGGCTTTCTCTTGAAAATATTTGATAATAGCAATAAACTCATGGCCGCAGTTATTTCTACGTTGACGAGTGAAATCAATAACTTGTTGAGGGCTCACTTCTTCACAGCCTTCTCCCTGGCTCATTACATTCACAACGCGGGAAATATTTGAAGGCCGCATTCCAACATCAACCACATTGCTCATAATGCTTCTGTTAATTTTGAACGATGATTCTGGTGAGAGTAATGGTGATGTACCTTATCCGGGCTTGACAATTCATGTGAATGAGTATCAACAAATTTTGTGATAACCCAATGTCTTTTGTCCAAAAAAAATGAAGACGGATATGCATCTCAGCAGGACAAGCTACTCTAGTGTTAACTCGACGATGCACTGTAAGCCCCTCTTGTCTTTTGTCACACAACTTCTTCAGACCTTCCTTATTGCAGCAAAATTTTTTGCAAATAATCTCATAAGGAGGCTTCCGTGACTTATCTGTACATTTTCTTCTCACGCTAAAACCTCTATTCCTTGTAAAACAATTGTAGAAATTGTATGCTTCCATATCCGACAGGAACTGTTTCCCTATAAACTTATCTGAGCTTCCAGACATTTCTCCATGTGCATTCATATCCTACAAAAAACAATTACACGAATTAAATGAATATAAATATTTTTTAGATATCACTGTATTATAAAATATAAGTTATATAAATGCGACCAAGGTCGCATAAGAGATGAAAACTCTATTACTTCTTATCAAATACTGCGACCAAGGTCGCAGTTATCCGTATGAGAAGAAATTTATATTACTTCTTACTAAATACTGCGACCTAAGTCGCAGTAAATAAAAATAAGATTTCACATACGACATGAAATCTATAATACTCCTTATTGAAGACTGCGACCTAAGTCGCAGTTATCCGTACGTGAAGAAATCTATATTACTCCTTACTAAAGACTGCAACTTAAGTCGCAGTTATCCGTATGTGAAGAAATCTATATTACTCCTTACCAAAGACTGCGACTTAAGTCGTAGTTACCCGTATGTGAAGAAACTATATTACTCCTTACAAAAGACTGCGACCTAAGATGCATACCCAAAAAAAAGATTTCACAGCCAGAGATTATTTTCAAATAAGATTGCGACCGAATATTACAACGGTCGCATTTCTGAAACTTTAAATCATTTGTTATAGGTCGCAGTACCTCATAGACTAAAGAGAATAATTCAATATTTAAGAAATTGTTTTTAAAAAAATGAAACAATTAAAACCTGTTGATCGGCATGCAAAGATGTCAACCCTTCAAGATTTTCAATATTCTGAGAGAAAGTAGAACCAGATGCAATATCTTTCATATTTAGATCGCCAGTAAACTGCTCAGACGTCGACATTAAATATTTTGGAGAAAAAATTGATCTGAAAAGATTTTATATTTTCAGAAAAAAGTTTATCGCAGGCTGAAAAGGAGAAACTAGATCTTTCAAAAAGAGGTAAGAAAATAGGGGGAAAAAGTAATTTATATAGAATAACCTAAAACCTATAAAGAGCGGCAAAAAAAAAGGGGGAAAAATAATAATAAACAATAAGGAAGGTTACCTAAAGAGTTGCTTTTCATAAGGGGTATTTGGTAATTTAACTTCTTCCTAAAAGCGTGCCGCAAGTCAGTGAATTGACAAATTGAGCCATGTCACCGCAGGCTGAGAGAGTACTCTCAGCCCGCAGGCTGATATACATTTTTCTCATATATATATATGTGTGTGTGTGTGTGTGTTGTGTGTGTGTGTGTATATATATATATATATATATATATATATATATATATATATTCGTTGGCGTGATCGAAACGGTGACCTGTGGAGAGCAGGAGCTCAAACGAACCCAAGACCGACCACTTGACAGTTCACTGCATGAATGAATGATAGTTGATAACAATTTTCTTTTCTTGACACGTGGCCAGAGACGAAATTTTTTACAAGCTAATTCTTCGCTTGTGCACTGTTCTTTATTTATTTTTTTCCCAATCTTTAATTCAAAAAAAGAAGAAGAGAGAGAATCGGTGAAAACTAAAGCTATTTGTTTTGGTTGGGAGAATTAACAACGTCATGTTGGAGGCCTAGAAATTTTTAGCATGTTGAAGTTCGTCAAACTGCGATTTTTCGTTCTTTATTTGGTTGTTTGGTTACGAGTGGAAGTGAGGAAGTGAGAAAGTGAGGAAGTAGTAATAGTTCATTTAGAAACTTGAGAATTGGTTAATAAATTTTCCGGTGTTTGGATAATGTTAGGAAGTGTGGTTTGAAAAATGTTATGTCTTTTTCGGTGTTTGGATGGTACCGTGGAAGTGGAACTAGAAAAGTTGACCACAAAATTGACCGAAAAATTTAAAATAAAAATTAATTAAGAAAAATAAAAATTGGAGCGTAATTAGAATACAAGTGAGATTTAAATGACCACAAAATTAACTGTTTTAAGCTACAACTTATTACAAATGAGATTTACATGAGCACAAAATTAACTGTAGCACCTTGAAAGTGAGAAAATGATTGCGGTAAACGAGAAAAGAGAAAAGAAAAAAGGGTTTTCTCATTTTCCTTTGTCGTTGTTTGGATAGATAAGGAAGTGAAAAATAACACTTCCTCATTTTCTTACTTCAGCCCACTTCTTTGAAACCAAACAGCCCCTATATGCCTACAGAAAATTTGAAGTGCTTCGTATCTTATTTTAATCTTTATCAATCTCCACAATTAGCTTACAAATTTTCATTCCATGTGTACGTGGAACTAGCTAAAAAAAAATAAAAAGATATAATAGTAGAGATATGTTATAATAAAACTAAAAACAAAAACAAAAGAAACAATATGCTTAACCCTAACCAACAAATGCATTCCATCTCAACTCAAGCCTCATCTTGTAGAGGTCATGTACATTCTTATGTTTTTCACGAACTCGGATTCTTTTTGAAAAAGAATATAATCCCCTCCTTCTATGCTCAAATCTGTTTCTGTTCATTTACAGACCATTGACAGAAAAAAAAAAAAACAATTAAGAAAGAAGAAAATAAGTTTATATAATACAAGCTCAAGAATGATAAACCTGTTTCTGTAACAATTATTATGAACAGAAGTAACAACAGCAATCAAGCCTGCTGCTAACCTGTGACTCGTACAACAACAAAAGACACACAAAAAAAAAAAAAAAAATTTCCATCCTACTCACACGCTGAGACATGGAAATCAAGAAACAGGCCGGAGAGAATTACCCGGTCATACTAATAAAGCCGGCTCTTACCCTCCTCACCCGCAAGAATGAACAATTCATACACGCACTGCGGTTCCATCAGTTCACAGAGTAACTAAAACCTTTAAGCAATTTTTTTGGCCTTGTTATCAGGCACAAACCTCGGAAGTGTTAGCAGTGTGTCGACTCGGGCCACACCCTCTACCTCCGCACTGTCTTCTTGGACGATCACAGATGACCGGACGGTGGCTGACCGGTCCAGTGAGGTCAGGCTCGAAGGATTCAGTTCAGTGTTGTCGTCAGCTTCTGTTGACTTCAACGACCAACCATTGCATGCTTCTTTGCTGGTTGAAGTGGAGGTGCTCTCTTCTGAATTGACGAAAAGGCAAACTACAGCACAGTCATCTACTTTGGAGGTCGGATATTTGATCCTCCAGGATCGCACTGCTGCCTCAACTACGAAGCGTGCTGCATGTGACTGAATGGGAGTAGATGCAACAATATCTACGACTTCCTCGTTGGTCAGCACGTCCCAAACCTGTAAAAATCAGAGGCAAATCCTTTGTCTTAGAAAACCTGAAGTCATCCCTCGCATCTGCTTTGTAAACAAAGAACAGGTACAGCTAGAAGGACAACAAAAGGTGAGTGGTTTTTGTGTGTGTGTGTGTTGTGTGTGTGTGTGTGTGTGTGTGTGTGTGTGTGAGGGACCCTTACCCCATCGGTGGCCAACACAATAAACTCATCCCTTTCAGTGATGCGTCGATATGAAATATCAGGCACAGAGATCAAGCCGAAATCTTTGAGGCAGAAATCTCCGAAAGCTCTTGCCATTGCTAAGCCAGGAGAATTATTATTTGGGAGCCAAACACGAGCCACCTCTGGTTCATCCTGAAGCGCAAAAAACTCTGCCCTTGCACCGCCTGATTCTCTCTGCTTCCCCTGTGCAGAACAACACATGAATTTACGAACCAAATCAGTTGTGACTTTTCTAGTTTTGTATATACAAATGACAAGCAAAATGACAATAGTCATTAACTATTAGCCAGACAAAAATCTTCATAACGTAATTACATGGCTCCAGGATAAGCGTATAGCATCATTTACATTACTACTTTTACTCATGGTAAACAACTTTTTTAGTAAACACACATTGGATGAAGCAATGGAACTTATGTCTAGTTCTCATGAAGGTTGAGGTTACGTAGCACTCAACACCCATATATTCTCATAGTTCGATAAAACAAAAACAATCAAGTTCCTTTACAATAAAGTCTGAAAACTAGACTTGATGCGGTTCTTGTCAAAATCATGATTTTTGGTCCACAAGAGCCGCATACTGGCAATACAAGGAATTTAAAGTCCTGTATTCCATTTTCATACTTTGAACCAAAAGAAACATGAAATGCAAT
The DNA here is from genome assembly GCA_038442645.1 of Agave tequilana. Lineage (NCBI taxonomy): Eukaryota > Viridiplantae > Streptophyta > Magnoliopsida > Asparagales > Asparagaceae > Agave > Agave tequilana. The sequence continues at coordinate 77,292 of JAVJIF010004480.1, forward strand.
TGTACAAACTGATTGCAAATGAATAACAGAAAAAATAAAATAAAATTAATAAAATAAAATAAAATAATCCAGTGCTTAGGACATTATACACTTCGAACAATGCAGTGTTTGCCATTCTATACACTTCAAGCAAGACCATCACCAATTACCAACATATATTCAGAAGCAAGCTTTTGGTATTTTGACGAGCTTTGCATGAATAAACCCCATTTACGTATGATGTTCCATATCAGTATAACAATATCATGCAATGTCTTCTTTTAAATTTGACCAAATAAAAAGAGACCTCAACAAGTAGGGTGCTTGTGACAGTTCTTATAACCTAACGTAGTAATATATCAAATGGTACCATACCCAGTACAGATATATAGATAAATATTAATTTTATTATTCAACTAAGCTTATCGATAGTTTTCATTTGATATAAATGTTGCTTTACATGTGCGGTTTAGTTTTTTACGTTCTATTCCTATTTATCTTTGTTTAAGTTCGAATAGAATTAAGATACTAGCTATGTTTACCTTATTAATTCTATAACAAGGTATACTTATTTGTAAGCAGAAAACCAGAGGTTAATTGAAGAATGAAATGGAATGTTGATTATTGAGATTGATTGTTGTGCCTCTGCCTACCTTCTCAATCGTTCTCTATTTGTGTCTTCCTTATCGCTCCATCTCTTTATCTGTTTGTTTGTCTATCTATCTATCCATTATTTGGGCTACTAAGCCTTTTGATGCAAAATGTTTCCCTAATCATGTCCTGCAGTGTCTCAAATTCATGGTTGCGAGCACAATTTTAAGATTACATGCATTGCATTATTGTTGTCAATTCAGGTTTTAGATTCTTTCTTAAGTTTATTTTACTTTGCTATAAAAAGCAAGTCTTTCTTTTTTTGAACAAATGTTTAGAATTTTATTTTAGGGTTTCTTGGATACACACACACACACCACACACACACACACACACTCACACTCCTCAAACTCCCTATTTCGAGAAATGCCCACAAAATCATTAATATTGCCAATTGACTCTCTCAATCATTACACATACACATGTATAGATATACCAAGGGTCTGTTTGTTTGTCGTAACTGGCCGTAATTCGTAGTTGTAATTGGTAAAGTCTTTTACAATTGTAAATGAGTTACATGTATGTAAATTTTACGGTGTTTGGTTGGTAATATAAAATTGTAACGTGGGAAAGTGTATTGTACTTTACGGTGTTTGGTTGTCGTAATGTATAAGTCGTAAGTGAAAAAGTTGACCACAAAATTAACTATTTGGTGATTTTAAAAGTTTTAATACTGCAAATAAATATTAAAAAAGTTAAATATTAAAAAATTTTAATATTAATATAAAAAAATAATACAAATTTGTATGACCACAAAATTAACTGTAACTGGACTGTAAGTGAGTGGTAACTGGGTTGCAAGTGAGTGTTAGTTGAGTTACGTAAGTCTTTTACGAATTACGGTCCAACCAAACGTCGTAGTTGTAACTGGATAGTAAGTCATTTACGAATTACGGAGTTTTACGCGAAACAAACGGCCCCCAAGTGTAATCTAAGTCACAGTATTGCCTGTTTATATTATCACGTCATGATTAGACTTAAGGTAGTTAAACTATTAATTTATATTCTTAACAACATTTTAATCAAGGTTCACAGTTACTCTTGTACGTTACTAATCACCACTTAATTATATTCTCAGTTCATTCCACATGAACTCTAATAATAAGAGAGATGATACTCACCAATTTCGACGATCACCGGCTCGATCGACTATCCAATCTCCTGAACATATTCCTATTTATAAATACACATCAAAATTATTGTCTAATTATTTTTAATTGAATTTCAGTTAAGTGGTGACCTAATTCACCTTGGTATTCAACAAGCGTCCAATACCAATTTCCTCCAGCGCATGCACCGACCGTCACCGGCAAAACCCCGCACGTTTGAGCCTTGGCCGGCCTTCCTTCAGGTTGTCGCCACCCGTGCTTGGTGTGTAAACGTAGCTCTCGTCGTCACGAATCTAACAGCTCAAAAAATCACGCGAATCGAACTCAGGATGGCCGAGATATCAATCCAAAAATCAAATCTGATAATTAACGGGTCGGTTTGTAACTTTCAGGGTTTTGAAAATAATAATATTCTTCACAAGGGGCTGAATACATTTTTACCTTTGATAAAGTGGATCGGGTCGGGACGGGTCCATACGGGTCCGATCGAATCCATAACGGGTCGGGTTGGTTTGTTGTTGAAACTCATGGGCTTCTAGTTCACAACAATAGCAGCAGCACTTACTGTTCTTCCCTCACATGCGCCACCTGGCCTCAGGCCGATCTGGCTCTCGCCGCGTCCAAGCCCTAGCGCCGCCGCTGACCGCCGCCTCCTTTGGCCGGCCCTTGGCCGCCGTCCAACTAGAGAGAGGGAGGGAACGAGGGAGAAGGAGGGAGAAGATGTTGATGTTGTCGTTGTTGACTTCACTGGAGTCGACCACCGGCCAGGCACCACCCGCTGCCACTGTCAGCCACCCCACCGACAAGAAAGAGAGGGAGAAGGCTTGTGGAAAAGAAATGAGAGAAAGGGGTTGATGAAATGAAGATTTATCCTCTTAATTAGCACTTTTATAATTATTACCACCTCCACCGCTCTCCAATCACAATAAGCCACCTCAAGTTCACAAACCGCCTCATTTCTTCTCTTATTCAACAATGCATTAGCTTAATTAATCCATGCATTAGCTTAATTAATCCGCCCACTCAAAAATGTGCTAGCTTAATTAAATGGGTCTAAACTAGGTAGTAGGATATATTTCATGTACACAATTTTGTATACACTCACACTAATGTATATACCTATATACATACATGTATCCACACTTACCCACATGAATAAACTTTATTTTATTTAAATCCATTTTAATTCTTATAACTTTATCTACAAATTATTGCAACTTATCTACAAAAATATTTACTTCTCATTTAAATAAATTCCATAACTATCTTTGTAGTGATATTAATATCGCGTGAATTATTGGTTCCAAATACCAGTTCCATTTATGAGTTCTGATTATCACGAAATTATTTTCAAAAATCAATATTTTGAATAATAAACCAGAATTTAATTAAATCGGGTGTCACAACTCTACCCCCTTTAGAAAAGTTTTGTCCTTGAAACTTGATGTAGATTGGGAACGAATGAGGGTAAGATCTTTGTATTTCATCTGATCAAAAATATGCTTTGATTTTCCAATATAGAATATGCCTTTCCATTAATTGCTTATCATTTCCTATCAGTTCATATCTTACTTGTATATATAATGTCAGCTTAATACTATCAAACTTATTCAAAAAAACATAACATAATTTATAAAAATTTAGAACAAAAACTTGAAATCCTTCTTATATGGATGATATTAACTATTCCAATACTCGATATATTGTTTCTGCTGCATATTTGATACTTGTTTGTTGCAAGAAATTTCTATTTCAAATAAAAATCAAGCTTAACATCAATATTTATTCTAAGAACCCTGGGATTCGGTGTGTATTTTCTTAATAAACAAACATGGAAAATGCTATGTATCTTTTCAATTTCGAACACGAGGCCAATCAATACTCAACATGTCCAACTTGATATGGTATCGTAAATAATCCAATTTATCGGAAATCCAATTTGTTTTCCTTATTAATTTGTGTCACTCCTTTTTATTATAATACCTTTGGAAGCACTGTTAATTCAAATTGAAAGTTTCGAGAGTTTGCAACATTGATCCGAATAAGTTTGCTATTTGCTCTAAGCAACTTTGATCCCTTTCTCTATTATTTGAATTTCTTCAGTCTCTCTTAAATTATTTTTAGACCAATTATTCTCATGTCTCTTACATTTTCATAGCAAATTAGTGATCTATACTTTTGATCATATACAACTTCAAACGGAGGCATAAACCAATCACGGTTATATAAACAATTTCTATCACTGGTAGGTACCTATTCTAATTTCTTTCAAAATTCTTGTACACGTGTCTTCAGCATGCATTCTTAATATTTGAATAGTTTCTTCTAATTATCTATCTGTTTGAGAATGTAATGTTGTACTTAGTTGTAGTTTAATACTCATTGGTTCAATTATTGAAAATTCCAGTGCCGATATACCTTTGTCTATCCCAAAATATACTTCTTATTAACTTCTCAAGTCGTAAAAGGATTATCTATTCCACCGGCTATCCAATGTCGGTTATTATGATTCAGCTTAATATTGATATCAATATTAGATTTTCTATCATGGTTTTCCATCACAATAAAGTTCCAATTCATGGTTCACTGTTGGTTACAGCTTTAATTTATCAGCCCACAATTATCTCATTAATACTAGTCTTGTTGACAACCATCGGTTCTACCGACCATTGTTACTTCAATTTAAGTATATAGAAAATTATGTTCGGTATCAGCTTCATGATCAATGTTGTTGATACAAAATTTGTTCACCACAAGGTTCTAAATATCGAATATCGGGATCGTATTGGATGGGAGTTGTTCACATCGGATATCGGATATTGGGGAAGATATCGGGGATACGCGCGCATGTCAGGCGTTCATATTGGACACTATATACAATAAGATATTGATAACTAAAAGTTGGTTTAGTGTCATAAATATCTACCAAATAAAAAAGTGTATTATACATGCAAAGACGGTAAAAAAAATAATGTACATTTGCACACAATCGGGCAATAAATAAGTTATTTCATATCGGGCGATATCTCCGACGATTTATTGGCCGATATCGGGTGATTTATCAGCCGATATTTCAAGTATTGGCCGCTTTTTGCTACAAATGATATGGGCGAATGATTACCCCATATCGTATCGGTAGCAGGCAAAAAACAAGATATCGGTCGATATCTTGGCCGACTTGGACGATATTTAAATCAGGGGTTCACCATGACAAGGGTAGTTAACTTAATAAGTCTACATACACACATTAATTGTAGTGTTGAATAGAATTAGGGAACTTTACTCAAAACTCACTATTTGTTACTTGCCATCAGTTGAGTCAACGTGATTTCTCATTATCCTTATATTATATGAATGTTTCATCAATTCATTAATGTTTCATTGAAAATTACAATAGTCACGGTATATGGTAGTGCACCGATCTAGGGTCAATACTCCGTGATTGATTATGATTATCTAAAAGATAAAAGATTTCTTTTTTAAATGTAGCACTTTAAATTTTAACAAGTGTCCATTTCATTTATACAAACATTATATATACTAGATTCCACAAAATACAAATCACTCTATTGACTTCACATACAAAAGATTCCACTATTAAACATTTTAAAAAAAATTCACCAGAATATCAATCATCAGTCTTTCCCCGTATACTGGTAGACCCACAATTATAATTCTACATCATCAATTGTGCAATCAAACTCTATGGGTATTTGTGTATCTTCAGATTCTCCCATTTAGAAAATAAAAAAAACTCTATCAAAGTCTTCTCATATAATAATCCCACAGTGTAAAACATATCTATATAGAGATTTTCTTAAAATAGTATCAAAAATTCATAATTTTATCAATATGGTATATCTCTTATATTCTTTTATCCAAATTTTGATTATTCACAACCAATTCTTAATAAGGTTCTTCTGTTTTGATTTAATCCTGACTTGTCTGATATTTAATCATTCTCTTATTCAGTGTCTCATACCATTGGTAGCCCACACTGAGAGCCTACACTTTCAACATAACTCATTCAAATCAAAGGCAGGCAAGTAATACTATTATTCAAACGTAAGAGAATAATCAATATCACGCATTTTGAGATTAATTATACACATCCACTACCCTCTTAGACTACTCATATCCATTCATACAATCATACACACAATCACACAACGATTCCATCCATATATATGTCTATCTTAGGATTACTCCTCATGTCTAAACCTCAAGTTCTAATACCAACTGTAACAATCCCAGTTTTTAATTACTGGATTAATCTCATCAGATTCATAATCTTAATATGATTTCTATAATTCATAGAAAATTGATAGCATCTTTTCTATAACTGAGAGTCTGCCCTAATACATACTTCAAATTTCGGCCAACACCGGCTTACTTATCAATTAAAAAACTTCAATCTCAATAACATTTTCTATTAACTCGATAGTACTCGGTTCACAATTCACATAATCAATTCTAGTCTAATACCAAAGTAAAACTAGAATCTCAAATATGAGTATTTCTTGTTTTATACAAGAAATACTAAAAAAATCATAATACAAATGTTCGACAAATACTATTCGATCCTTCTTGCTGCTTGTACGGCCTCAAGCTTGACTGTTATCCTTGCCATGACCTAAAAAAAGTTAACAACAATAAAGTGAGCTTGACAGCTTCACGAATAAAGTGAACTCCATTTTTCCTACATGATACATATTTACATAATTTGCAGTTTCAAATTTCTGATATCAGTTTTTAACGTATAGAAATTTCAATTTTCTTATCAATTCTTAACTCTTACCTCTTACCCAATCTCCTTCTAATTTTCTTAGAATATAAATATCTCAATGATCATATATAATTCCGTATCTTGTCAATTTTATAATTAATGATGCACTGATCATTTACTATACTCATATATCATAGTGTCAATATACACTGATCACATACTGTGCCCTTATTATAATAAATAAGAGTGATTCATATATTATGGTGTCAAATTATGTGACTCTGACACACAAAATAATTTCTTATTATAATTAAAATGCACACATTCCATAATCACTTTCATTATTTGAGTTTTCACACGTCTTCCTCCTCCTACCGATTCTCGCACGACCCCTTCCTTCAGTATATAATATATATCACCGTCTTCCCCCTCCTGTTGGTTCTAGCACGACCCTTTCCTTCAGTATATAAATATATAAGTATATCAATAACACCGTCTTTCCCTCCTACCGGCTCTAACACGGCCCCTTCCTTTAGTGTATAATATATAATACAAAATACTTCGTCTTCCCCCGCCTACCAGCTCCCGCACAGTTCCTTCCTCCATTTGCATAGAAATGCACAAAAACATGTGTGCACAAGTACCACATACACATACACATTCACATTCATACAATCATATAACTCACAATCAGTAGTTATCATGATTTTACTCAGTTATCGCATAATTTCTGAGAGTTCTTATGGTATCAATCATACAAATACATGCCAATGTGTTACACACCATCATATTCATGTATTATCAAGTCATATATGACAAAGTTTAATTTATCAAGTATAGTTCAATATTTAATCACACGCTTGTAGATCAAATTATAATTATCATAACGGGTATCCAATTCTAACTTACTATCCGCACAACAATTTTCGGTTAGGGTTCATAATATATTCATATTAATTTCATGCATTCAATTATGATTGTACTCGGTCATCACACATACACATGTATAGATATACCAAGATGTATCTAAGTTACAGTATTACCAGTTATATTCATCACATCTTGATTATGGTTAAGGTAGTTAAAACTAACTGTCAATTTATATTATTAACAACATTTTAATCAAGGTTCACATTACTTTAGTACGTTACTAATCACTCTTAATTATATTCTCAATTCATTCCACATGAATTCTAATAATTGAGGATATGATACTCACCGATTTCGACAATCACCGGCTCGATCGACCGTCCAATCTCCCAAATATATTCCTATTTACGAATACACATCAAAATCTATTGTATAATTATTCTTAATTGAATTATTCTTAACAAACCTTGATATTCAACAAACATTCAATACCAATTTCTCCAGCGCGTGCACTGCTAGTCACCGATGAAACCCCACATGTTTGAGCTTTGGTTGGCCTCCCTTCAGGCTGTCGCCGCACGTGCTTGGTGTGTAAACATAACTCCCATCGTCACGAATCCAACGGTTCGAAAATCACGCGCAACGACTCCGGGTGGCCGAGATATCTTCCGAAAACCAAATCGATAACTAACGGGTCAGTTTGTACTTTCAGGGTTTTGAAAATAATATTATCTTCACAGGGGGCTAAATACATTTTTACGTTTGATAAAGTGGATCGGGTCCATAACATGTCGGGTTGGTTTTATTGAAACCCAACATGGGTTTCTAGTTCACAACAACAGCACTTGTTGCTCTTCCCTCGCACACGCCACTTGGCCTCAAAGCCGGCCTGGCTTTTACCGTCAGTCAGGCCCCAGCGTCGCCGCCGCCGTCTCTGGCCGGCCCCTGACTGCCATCCAACAAAAGAGAGGGAGGGAAAGAGGGAGAAAGAGGGAGGGACAAGGGATGATAATGAAGATGTTGTCGACTTCAGCAGAGTCGACCACCGGCCTAGCATCGCTCACCACCACTGCTGGCCACCCCGTCACCGTCGGCTGGCTGTGGATGCCTGCAAGAAAGAGAGGGGGGAGAAGGCGTGCGGGAAAGAAACAAGAGAGAGGTTGATGAAATGAGGCTTTATTCTCTTAATTAACACTTGTATATTATCACCAACTCCACCCCTCTCCAATCACAATAAGCCACCTCAAGTTCACAAATCGACTCATTTCTTCTCCATTCAAGAATGCATTAGCTTAATTATTCCATGCATTAGCTTAGTTAATCCCCCCACTCAAAATGCACTAGCTTAATTAAAGAGGTCTAAACTCGGTAGTGGGATATATTTCATGTACACAATTTTGTATACACACTTATGTATATACCTATATACATACATGTATCCACACTTACCCACAGAATCATGGTTCACAGTCGCGGCTGCTGACTCGGCGGGCACTGAGACAGATCAGTCTCGGACGATAGGCACAAAACATTACATAGAAAAACTCAAAAAATTCTAAAAAAATCACGACAAATCTTAAAAAAATGTAAACATCCATTCAAGTATCACATGTCTAAAACATATCACTTAGTACACTAAACATAAGCGAAAGCATAAATACACGCGTCATCGGTAGAAGATATCAAAATACATGCACAAAATAATAAATTGCACAAACTGTATTCATAAAGACATGCTAATGTAGTTATTTCCACATTGATTTGCGATGAGACATAAAATCATCATAATCATCTCTGCGGTAAATAGATAAACTGATACTAGTGCTCGTAAATCTCTCAAGTTGTGGTCTGTAGTCATGAACATATATCACATCATAATGTTGGCCTGATGTAAAACTCAACATTTGCATATGACCTTCAAGACTATAAGTTCCTCCATCAGCACTATGTTGCCTTCATTATTGTCATCATTACCGCCGCCGTTACCACCGCCATCACTGTCATCATTATCATCACCATCTTCACCATCATCACTACTAGAACTGGATAAAACCCTCACATCTTCACCACCACCACCATATGCTTCTTTATACCTCGGAGGGGAAGAGGGGGGAGATCGAAAACAGGGAGAGAGGGAGGGGAGAGACAGGAGATGGAAAGGGAGAGAAAGAGAGCGGGTGAGAGGGGGAGGGGGAGAAAGAAACAAAGGGAGGGGAGGGAAAGAGACAGAGAGAGAGACAGGAGATGTAGAGGGGGGAGAGAGCGGGTGAGAGAGGGAGGGGAAAGAAACAGAGGGAGGGGAGAGGGGAAGACAGAGAGAGGGACGAAAATCACCTGGGGCTGGGGAGGAGCGGCCGGCAGCGATCGGGCGGCGGCGGAGTCCAGATCTGGGCGGCGACGATCGGGCGTTGGAGTCTAGATCTGAGCGACGGCGATCTCCAGATCTGAGCGAGGTAAATTTCTTTTTTTTCTTTTCTTTTTTCTTTATACCCGTTCGTCACTGGTAAACATACGTTTCGAGCTGAGTCAGCGGAGAATCGGAGTCGACTCGGTCGACTCAGCCGATTCACGACCTATTCGGCCCTGAATCGGCCGAGTCGAACGAGTCAACTCCGATTCTCGGCTAAGTCGGTCTCCTCAGTTGAGTCGACCGACTCGTGACTCGGACTCGTCTCGGAGCAGGCCGAGACGAATACGACTCAGCCGAGTCGTCTCTGACTCAGCCGAGTCTTTGAACCGTGACATGAATACACTTTATTTTATTTAAATCCATTTTAGTTTTTATAACCTGTATCAACAAATTATCGTAACTTGTGGTGATATTAATATCCCCTGAATTATTGGTTCCAAATACCGGTTCCATTTATGAGTTTCGATTATCACGAAATTATTTTCAAAAATTAATAATTTGATTAAGAAACCAGAATTTAATTAAATCGGGTGTTACACTTACCCCCACCTACTTTTCCATTGAGAAGATTTTTCTTAAACAAAGAAAAAAAATGGAAGAAAGAGATATTGATAGGGCACCACCACTATTCCCCTCTTTTTGGTGTCACCTCTCTTCTCCTCCCTCTTCTCTTCTCCCACATCTTCTTTATCTTTCTCCCTGTTCCTTTCCTGATTTTTTTTTGTATCTTCTTTCATCCAATTAGCATTGAATCTTCATCCCCTCTTTTAAAGCGACAGCGCAAATGATTTCGGCGCCATGGAGAATCCATTGCGACATTAGAGGATGTCAGTTGCTCAGACAGTGAGGTCATAGGGATAGGGGTGAAGGCAAGTTTCTGATTTTTCTTTTTTGTGATTGAATTTTCTCATTAGAATTTTGATTGGAGGAGAAGAGCTTTCTATTTTTTTCTCCTTTTTAGTAATTTTTTTGATTAAATTTTCTAGATGTAAATTTTATTTGAGAAGGAAAAGGAAAGGATTCTGAGCTTTTTTATTAAATTAAAATTTTGAGTTGTAATTTTGATTTGAGAAGAATAAGAGGATGAAAAAATAAAATTAGGATTAGAGTTTGGATTAGAGAGTTGGAGAGGGTAAATTTTCTTTCTTTTTGTATTTGAAATTTCTTGGTATCTTAACAGAGATAAGGGAATATTCTCATTTTTATTTTCAACAAATAAAAATTTCTAAGACCCAGAAGATTTGGGGAGTAATTGGTAATCTCATTGATCTTGTGGGGTTTGGGTGTAGAGGGGATTTTCTAAATAAGGAAGATTTTCGGAGGTATATGCAAAAAAAAAACTTCATTTTATTAATCATTACGAAACTTTTTTGTAGCCTTATTTATAAAAGGCAAGTCTTTTTTAGAATTTTAGTTAGCATAGAATTAGTACTTACGAAACATGTTTGGTTTTGTTATAGAAAAGGGGCTCTGTACCTTCTCTTGTTGGTAAAAAAAAAGACAAGTATTCTCTAATGAAGACTTCTTTGAAGTGAGATGCTTCTTCCATGCTCTTTTACCATTGCTTGGTAACTATGGGTGTGAAATCTATCACAGAAAGATCTATCTCCTGTCACTTTGTCTTCTGTCATCTTGTCTTATGTTTTCTCTGACTAGAAGCAATTTGCCATTTATTTACTTTTTCCCTTCATAGGTGTAGCGGTCAAAAATTGACCCAACAAGATGTTGACACATGTCCAAGTAATCAAGTTTCTCTTTTGAAGTTTTCACAACAATTAATTGTCTTCGTCACATCGGACCTTCTCGAAAGCATCCAAAGTTCTCAAAATCACTCCAGACCGAACTTAAGTCAACCTCCAAAGTTCCGCCAACCAGAGCCATCCCGGAGCAAACCCCCGTCCCGGAGGCATCATCCTCTAAAGTCACCTACAGTCCACCCTCCCCGACTTCACCCGGAAGTCTCCAGTAACAACCATCGAGATCTCCGCCTGCAATCACGTCGACTCTCCTCTCCCACGTTGAAGACGTGTAACGCCCATGTGTTCAAGGGCGTTACACGTGTCCAAGTAATCAAGTTTCTCTTTTGAAGTTTTCACAACAATTAATTGTCTTCGTCACATCGGACCTTCTCGAAAGCATCCAAAGTTCTCAAAATCACTCCAGACCGAACTTAAGTCAACCTCCAAAGTTCCGCCAACCAGAGCCATCCCGGAGCAAACCCCCGTCCCGGAGGCATCATCCTCTAAAGTCACCTACAGTCCACCCTCCCCGACTTCACCCGGAAGTCTCCAGTAACAACCATCGAGATCTCCGCCTGCAATCACGTCGACTCTCCTCTCCCACGTTGAAGACGTGTAACGCCCATGTGTTCAAGGCAAACAGTTATGGATAATGACGAAATTTCTTATATGCAATCTCAGCCATTACGCCAGCAATCGCGGCTATTACAAAAGATCTGCACATGAAGATCGTGCAGCTACACATATCTCATCAGCGCCCCATCCGTCTGGGGGAAGAGTTCAGGACAAATAGACCTTTTCTCCAGCGAGAAAGGGACGTTTTCCCTTCCATCCAATCCTAACTCAGAAAAATACCAATACATACCTGAAATTCCTATAAACCAGCGAGTTATAGTGAATTTTTCTCCTCCCCGTAATTTTTTCGATTTGGATTTTCTCGTAAAAATATCGTGTCTCTATTTATTATATGTGTAGTGTTTGTTACTTTACACTTACACCTTAAACACATACTCACGATTGTGGTGTGGATCGACCGTCTGATCACTCACAGCGAAAAATCTCCACCACAATAAGATTCTGTGATTCCTTCCCCACTTCTAATTATGAAATCCCTACTTGTGACTTCCTCTGCACGTTCTGCCATGACTTCTATGGGGGAAGGGAGGAAAAGGAAAATATGGTGTCATCCATGGGAACAAAAGAAATTTTGAGGTGAGGATTCATGAAGTGGGTAAAATTGACATTTACCAATTTGAGGTTGATATGTCTTTAATTAAATAGAAACATGGCGAAACACCAGTTAGGTTGCAGAGGACTCAACCCCCAAATACATCTTCAAACCCCCCCAAAAAAAAATTCTCCACCAGAAGGACAATTGATGTGAACATCAACCCAGGTGCATGGCACGTGTATCACCGGTGGAGAAGATGCCTCGTTCTACTTTCTCAGTAGTAGAATTCTATGTTTCTTTATTTTAGAGTTGTATTTTATTTTAATTAGGAGTTTTAGTTTCTTTATTTTGATTTTAGTATCTTTATTTTGGAGTTGTAATTCTATTTTGATTAGGAGTTTTAGTTCTAGTTGAATTCATATTTTGTAAGGTCAATTTAAAGACACCTTGTATTAAAATTAAATCAATGAAAAAGTTTATGAAATATTTCACAAAATTTGTGAGTGATGAGTTCTCTCCCAAATATCTCTCTTTGTGTGTGAAGCCCATAGAGAAATCCTACATTGGTACTGTGAAATCCTAACTAGCATATCTCTGATTAGTCTACAATTCTGCATTATTATATCGCATTTTCCCATCGATTTATGAATAAAATGTCGGTCTAAACCGTGTTTTGGTCTCTCTTGTAGATAATCAAGACAAGAAGAACAAAAGGGTAATAAGAGCTTAATTAAACTCATTTTAGGGTAATTAAATCCGCAATTCTTGGAGGCCAAGCAAGGGATCTTCTAGAAGATACGTCGAATCTAGACTCTTGCGTACGTCAGACGAATATACGGATTAAAATACCTGAAATGGAGTATACCAGGAAGGTCCTAGAAGCGACACGAAGTTACACACCAAAACCAGGGACTTATGTCCCTGGTATTGCCGCGGATCGGCGACAATTTGGTGGGGTCACGCGTCGATTTTCGACGGTGGCCTCGTCTCGTCTTCTAGAAGGCCCCTTTGCCTATAAAAACCCCTGTAGAGACACAAAACAGAGAAGTTTTTTATTTTAGGTTAGGGCTTCTATGTTTTAGTGTAGTGTAGGGTAGGTGTTCTTCTTTTCTTTTATTTTGTATTTTCATTTCGTTTTTAGATCTTGTAGTAAGGCTGAGAGATTCACAGAGAGATAGAGAGGGATTGATGTAATAAATGGTGACAATCTATGTAAAGGTGACTCCTTTCTTCTCTATTGTAATCTTCTTCATCTTCTACGTGATGATTAGCTAACTTCTTCTCATGGCAATCTAACTACTAACCATCTAACCACTTACTTGATGATTCACATGAATCTAATAGTCTCTACAAGGCCTTAGTCTTGCAAGAGCCACTGATGGCTCATGATGATGGATTCTAACATTCTAACATTTCTAACATCTAACCCACTAACTTGCTAACTTGCAATGTCTTCTTTATTTCATGCTCACCTCTAACTGGTTTTGATGATTTAATAGAACCTTGCAACTTGTTATGTGATATGGATGTGTAGTTTGAATGTAGAAGAACAATTTTATGGGTCATGCTCTGTATCGTCTCTTGAAGCCAAGGATTAGTGATGGCCAAGGATCCATGTGAGGCAACTATCAATGAGAGGTTAGCATGGTTAGTGGAGCAATTAGTAGTTAGTAGCCATGAATTTTATTTTACTTTGTTTTGAAAATTATTTCCAAAATCCTTTTATCATTTTCTTCATTGTTTTCACCAACTTCTTAGTTCATCGTTGTTTCATCCTCTTTTCTATTTTGTTTCCCAAACCACTTCTCTTTTGTTTTCATATCGACGTTTTTCATCATCTCCTCCTCCATCACTTTCTGGATTTCTTTTATTTTCTTTTTCATTCTTTAACAAAGAAGAACTGTTAACATAACATGTGAATAAAGACTGTTAATACTTCTATCGCCTCCCGTCAGTGGCGGACGCAGGTGAGGGCAAGTGGGGGCGGTAGCCCCCACTAAAATCCACGCACATAGAGTAGTATAGGGCATTTGGGACGGGTCAGATTGTAAAAGAAAGAACTGCCCGCTTCGTTTACAAAATTGAGTCTTTGGTTCGGGTTGTAAATGAAATAACTGCTCACTTCGTTCACAAAAAAAGACCTCTTCACAAAAACTCAACCCACAGTGCTCACGCCTCTCGGCCTCGATCGCCTTCAAAAAAACCCTAGCGCATACGGACAGCCTCGTTCTCCTCTCTCTCTCCCCCTCCCTCTCTCTCTCTCTGAGACTCCGAGCTCCAGAAGAGCCTTGCCCCTCCTGCCTCCGCCTCCGCCTCCACCAGTGGCGGCGGATGGATTCTCTATGGCGAGACTTGGGCCTGGGTACCCGATCCCCTTTAATTTTTCGACCGAAGTATGATTTGATCCGACCACCTGGCTCCAGCTTGACCAGCAGATCTCGCAGATGTTGGTTCAGCTGATTGGTCAGAGTTTTTGAATGAGTTCTTGTTGATTTTCTTTTGATTTTCAGCGAGTGATTGTCAAATTCTTATTGTTCTTGTTTCAGTTTATGTTGAAAGAGAGATTGGAACTGTCGCCAGAAGAGGAGATGAAGCGGAGAGATGTGGTCGAAGAGCCGAAACAGGTCTTTTGGCTATAAATTTTATTTTTTTTGGTTTCCTTTTATGCTTTGTTGATGAAGTTCATTATTTTTGCGGAGATAGTAGAGAAATTTAGTTAAAAAATGTTTCCTTAGGTTTATGGGATCAGATAATGGTTTTATTTATTTTTAAGTTTGTCTATTAAAGAATGGGAAAATTTGTTGTGTTCAGTAGTGTTGAGATATTAGAACCCTTCCCTACGTTTTGCAATGCATCATCGGTTGACAACTTCTACAACGCAGACGAGGGGCTAAATTAATTTTAAGGTACGTACTTCAAATCTATTGATTCTGGCATAACTTTTCTTTTAAGTTTTGTATCCTACATGTATCTAGGTTTTGTTTATTTGTTTGATGTATGTTGGTTAATAATGTGTTAATCATATGTTTTTTATTTTTTACTTAAGAGTTGCTATATGTTCTGATTTTGAAGGAAGGGCACTGGTCATTAACCTAATTGAACCCATTACAAAATTTTAAGTTATGTTGTTTAGAATACATATTTATTAGTTAATATTCATGTTCTTGGTTAATTAATGAGTATGACATATCAACTGAGTAAAATTCCTCTGTGAAAATCCTGTGTATATGCCACTGAGTGTGACAATTAGGAATTCTTACTTTATGAATATGACATTTTCGCCCCCTCTGAGTGAAAACCCTGCGTACGCCACTGCCTCCCGTCCATGTGGATTCGACCCGTTGAGCCAATGCTATAACGAAAGTATCGAGGGAACATTAACACATACAAGCTTTTTCATTGATTTCATAAAGCACGCGTTTTTCGAGTGCTAGTTCCGCCCCGATCAATCTCCTTGCCCCATGTCTCTATCTTCCTCCAACCCCAAACTCAACTCTAGTTCTTACCCTTCAACAACCTGAGCTCTGTCATCTTCCACCTTCGTCCTCACCGCCTTCACAGATCCCCTTGATTTTTTAAGTTTTGGGCTTCAAGATTATACGCAACATACATAATGAGGCGTTAGCGGATAGGCGCAGAAAGATTGTGGGACTAGATTTTAAGTTGATTTCTTATGTTCGTGTTTCAGGATTCATTGTCTTCCAGAACATACAAAAAGAGGACACAACACTGCAAATGCTGCTGTCCAAAACACACAAGGAAATCATGCGTGCAAGTCATAATGATAAACAAAGTGGGAGCAAAATGAGAGAATCTTTACTAGGAAAAGTATTCCTTCTAATAAGATGGAAACAAACAGTCTCTAGGATTCCTCAACAGCCATCCTACTGTCAACAGAAGTTTGGATAACAAATTATACACTTCTCAATAGCATTCCCTAGTTAAAGTGATAGATCCAAATCATAAGCATACATCAGCCAAAAAAGATAGAATAGTACCCTGTTCAATTCAGTATCACATTAACATAAGGTCAATTTGGGTACTTGATACTGAGAAAACCGGGACGCCAAATTGCAGGATTCTCTAAGAATTCAGCATTTCGTAACTTGTATTGCTGGAATTCAAGTTCCAGCTGCAATTTCAATTCATTCAACAGTAAACACTACTGAACTTGAATTCACCCTCAAAAGATGTGCACGCCAATTCTTGGAATTGAAATTGGCACTCATGTATTGACAGATGGCTGCATCCAAAATTGCACCTCAGCAGGGTGAGTTGCAATTTAGAATCTCTTAACACATTTTCAAAAACAAAATATATCGCAGTTCATAGGAAATCAGGACAAACAACTGCATGATTCTCACTTAATGAGTTACACTGTAATCTGCATTTTCAATTACAAACAACCAAGAGGACACTATGAATAGTCAAATAAGTACACAAAAAATAATGGGAATTTAACAAAAACTTTACAAACTAAATTAGAGTTACTGATAAAAAGGCAGTGTTCTTACTAGGAAGATTTGGCTTGAGGTCCACGGTCAACTGAACTGCAATCAAGCAGTCATCTTGGTCTCTTGTACCCAGAATAGCTCTTGAGTCCCCAATGTTACCAATTACGAGATCTTGACCCTACAAAAATGTTCAGAAATGAAGGAAACATGATGCTGATCTAGAAAGGTGTCATTTGCTTTTCTACTCCATATGTGCAAACTATAGAAAGAAAATTTGCAACCCAAACCAAACCTGCTTGAAAAGGGTGACTGCTGTTGTCCCACTGCAGAAGCAATCAATATTTGGATGCACTCTTAGTTCTTTATCCATAACCTTAAAGGCCTTCAAGAAAGATTGTTTCAGATCCATAAATATTTCTGGACACTTTTCTTTCTCTTCAAAATCAATAGAAGACCTAGATTCTTCTCCAGATTAAGGATGAAGATTCCTCTGGATTCATACTTCCTGCAGTGCTTAGACTGTTGTTCTCTTTATCATTACCAAGTTTAACTTCCAAGTGAGAACTTAACTTCAGAGGGAGAGAATCTCTCACTCGTCTTGCAACGATATGTCCAAATGGTCCATGGCCATCAAAAACCCCACAGAAAACTGTATCACTTCTTGAACAAAAGTTCTACAAAATAAAACATAGATTACACTCAGAAACATGATGTTTAAGTGTGAACTCTAACCATATAAAAAAATTCTGCACAAAAACATGGCAGCAGGAGACAAAGCAATTGTGCACACTACATGCTTAAACAAGATGCAAAAACAACGGCAAAATTATGATTTAGAGGCCGTTCAGCAGCCAGAAAAGCATACATTGTGTGGCAGGCATGATAGAAAGGTGCATTCATCTTTCGTCTTTTATATAATTTTGTCTTATGCTCATCTTTCATCACTTTTTTTTTCTTTCGTCTCATCCCCTCATTCTCACTCTATTCCCAAGTCCGTTCTCCCTCTATTCCCAAGTCCGTATCAGATGCTCTATCTGACGCAAGTTGGCGATCCGCTATGCAAGAGGAAATGACTACTTTAAAGCAGAATGGCACATGAGACTTGTTACCTCTTCCACCCGAGAAGAAGGCAGTTGGTTGTCATTGGGTTTATAGAATGAAACTCAATCCAGATGGTTCCCTTGCCCGCTTAAAAGCACATTTGGTGGCCAAAGAATATTCTCAGATGCATACCTTTGACTACCAAGAAAACTATCATGTGACTAAATTAACCTATGTTTGCCTCCTTATTTTGTTTGTTGCTACTCATTACTAGCCGTTGCATCAACTTGATATCAAAAATATCTTCCTTCATGGTATTCTTAATGAAGGGATTTATATGGAGCAACCACCTGATTTTGTTGCTCAGGAGGAGTTTGGACAAGTTTGTCGTCTCAGGAAGTCTTTATATGGGTTGAAGCAATCCCCGAGAGCATAGTTTGGGAGATTTACTTCAGTTGTTCAAGAGTTTGGATTTCGTCGTTCTCAAAAGATCATTCTGCTTTCTTTAGGTCTCATCAGGGAAAACAAATTTTGTTATTTGTTTATGGATAATATAGTGATTCCTAGTAATAATACTCGACAAATTAGTAATTGAAATTGTATCTGTAGAAAAAGTTACAAACAAAAAATTTCGGACAGTTGCGATATTTTTTGGGCATAAAGTAGCAAGATCGAAGAAAAAGATTTCTCTCTACAGAAGTATGTGTTGGACATGATTTCAGAAGTTGATATGTTAGGGTGCAAGCCAGTGGATGCACCAATGGATGCCAACTCCAAGTTGCTGCCATATGGGGGGAGCTTTTAAATAATCCAGGGCAATACATCAGACATGTGGGTAAGTTGAACTATCTTACAATGACTCGACATGATGGTGCATAAACTGTTAGTTTGTTAAGTCAGTTCTTATCTGCTCCACGAACAAGTCACTGGGATATTGTGATTCGAATACTTCGGCATTTGAAGTGTGCTCCTGGCAGAGGACTCTTATATTTAGATTGTGGTCATGAACATATGGTTGATTTTTCAGATGTAGATTAGGCAGAGTCAAGAATTGATAGATTGTCAACACTAGTTGTTGCGTGTTTGTTGGAGAAAATCGTGTATCATGGAGGAGCAAGAAGCAAGTTATGGTTTCAAGATCTAGTGCTGAGTCTAAATATCGAGAATTGACTGATACCACATGTGAATTGTTTGGATATGAGATCTCTTAAGTAAGCTACATCTTCTACCTTCAACTCGTATGAGATTATATTGTGATAATACAACAGCTATTCAAATTGCATAAAATCTAAATTTTCATAAGCGCACCAAGCACATTGAGGTGATTGTCAGTTCGTTAGAAGGTTAGAGAATCAAAGATTATTGAACTTTAACATATTTCTTCTATTAACCAGTTAGCAGATAAGTTGACAAAACCTCTTGGAGGTCCCTGGATCGAAGTATTTGTTACAAACTGAAAATGTATGATGTATATGCTCCAGCTTAAGGGAGAGTGTCAGGAAATATGAGTTGTATAAGGAGTATGAAGTAGCATAGGAATAGGACCTCATGATATTTAGTCTCACGATACCAATTTATTACATATCCCAATCAAATATTGAGTAATTTGACCAGAGGCTTAATAATAGTATTATACAAAACTTAACCCAATGGCCTTAGATCCTGATTACATATTAAGTACTTACATTCCCAAACATTACGGATAACCTTGTACGGTGAACTCCGCCTTAAGCTTAACTACGGAACCACCTTTTGGAGTTTGCCCTTGTGATTGTACCCATAACCCATCTAAAGTCAAGTGTAGCATCCATTAGGTCATATAGCTGCCAAGCTACATGCACCAGAATGCCACCATATGCTTGAGCTTAGCCAAATCATCACAATTTGTTGGGAACGAACACGTCATCAAAAAGCTTAAACTGATGGATAATGGATTAAGGACTTACAACGTACATCATGTAAACTTAACATGTAGGACTTAACTCATACTTTCCCTATTGCCTCATTAACAGCCCTTAAGTCTTAACATGTTAGAAGTTGTGGTGATGGCTAAGGGAAATACTTCTATACAACACTCCAATATAGGTTCAAAACAGCTGAAAGTTTGGTGTTTGAATGTGCACCAGGCTGGTTTGAACCAGAGAGCTATGACACCATCTTTAAGTCCCTGCAAATTGACAAAAACTCTGGAGTTGTGGTGAGAGAGTCAAAAATATGTTTCAGTCTTTACCTTGTAAACATGCTGCAATGATATGTTAAAGAGTCCCTCAGCTGAAACATGCTTATATCAATACCTCAAAAGCTTTTCCTGATTCATAAGTTGGTGATATGGCATTTGTAAGGAAGGTCCAATTACGAGAGGAAGATCCACTCAGAAAATTGGTTTGAAAATGAAAGAGGTTTAGGGAAACTTTGTGTCTCTTGGAATAGTAGACAACCCTTACATACAGCTATTTGTTTTCACAAATCGAGCGTGTATGTAACGTAGCTAGCTCGAGGAAACTTATCGGACGGAGTCCCAGTTACTCAACTTCAACTGAATGTCAAATTACAATAAAGGGGATAATGAATTCATCTCTCTGGACCCAGTTCTCAACCATTAACATAATTAGTTATCTGAATATTACAAGGCCAGGTCATATACATTGTGGGGAAAATAATAATGCACCCAATTAAGCATCCTTGTTCAGTGCCTATTCTTTCATCATTTCCGCACAAATATCCTTGCTTATTTGCACACCAATGAGGTAGTCTAGGCAACCCTATCTTAGATGTCGAATAGATCGAACTCTTGCTGAAACCATCTCAAATCATATGTAAGGTCTGGCTTTGAAGTGATAAGGTGTTGCCTCTTTTGAAAGTTGTGTCTATTCTTCATGATGCTAAGCATTTAATATGGTGTCAGCCTACCAGAATAGCTTCGACTAGAAATCAGTTTTCCCTATAACAGCCTGAGCTTCACCACATTATTAGTTTGCATCTCCAAATGATCTTGCTTTTGCGTTTGAGGGAGGATTCAAAACATTCAACCTGCTCGTGGGACAGGTAACCATTGTATGGCTGGCCTCCCAGCACAAATTTTTAGCCTATGTAACTTATCCATATGCTTAGTTTCTGCGTGCCTTGCCTCGTATTGCCAGCTAATGGCAAAACCATAGTTTCTACTTTTCGCACACCTCTTAGCTGCTAAGCTGTTACTTCAACTTTGCAGTTTGCACTGATATATATATATTAAGAGGTAATTCATAGTGGGAAAACATAGAAAAAAGTTGAAACATAGGGAAATCTTATCACAAAAATGAAGTAAATAGAAGAAGCAATCATGTTAATGAGATTTGCCAACATGACTAAACTATCTGATATAGTCTGATGAGATCCTGAGCTCTCCTTTGTCTTCCCGAGCTCCCTGATGGGTTCCCCTGTCCTCCAGAGCGATGATGACCCTGTTCTGAGCTCTCTGTTGAGTTCCTGGTGAGTTCCCCTTGTTCTTCAGAGCTCCTGGGTTTTTCAAATCTTCCCTCCTTCTCTGCTGAATTTCAATGGGCTGGATTTGGGTCAGGGATGAGCTATGATGAGATTTCTGAGCTCCCTCCTTTTTCTTTTCTTGAGTTGTAACGGCTATGATGAAATTCTGAGCCGTCTTCCTCTTCTTTGCTTAAATTGTAATGGGCCGGGTTTGGGTCCATTATATAACCCAAACCCTTTGGGGCCCGGCCCAAAGCTGAGACCTGAGAGAGGATTTAAGGGCTCGGGTCTTTCTGTTTGAGGATCGATCGATTGTTTTCTGCCCTAATCAGGGACTGTAAGAGCTCGCTGAGCTCACCGAGGAAGAGGAGCTCGTCTGAGCTCAATTCCTTGAAGAATAAAATCCTTTTTCCCCTTTTCTTCCCATTCTGGCTTTGCCTGTTCTTCTTCTTCTTCTGCTTCTTCCAATTTTTCAGGTTATGATGGTTGCTGATCGGCGACTTGGGCGAATTCCGGCGACGCTTCCGGCGAGGGACGCATCAATGGTATCAGAGCCACTCGCCGCAGCTACATCGGCACACGGCGACGGTCTCGGGGCTGATCAATTTTGCTCGACGAGATCTGCTCTTAGATCTGGCCAGCGGAGCCGGTGGTGGTCTGATCAATGGAATTCCAGCGACAGCGACGATATTGGAGGTGAATCCAATCCGCAAAGCTCAGCTGATGATGACGATGGCCATGATTTCTTCAAGAAGCATCAATTCTACGAGCTAGGTGGCCGACTGAGTTTTCTTGAAGGTCAGTGTTACAGTGGCAACTGGAGATCTGACTCACAAGAGAAGATGAAGCTTTGGGAAGCAAATCTCCGATCCGAGGCTAGGCGCTAGGGAGAATCAATAACGAGATCTGTCCACTTGTTCCGTGCTGCAAGATTCTGCAACAGTAATGGTGATCTGGTTCAAGAAGTTGGAGTTGGACCTCGCTCTCCGGCTGATCAGAGGGAAAATGGTACCTATGTTGAAGATCACCATTTCCAGGTCACCAGGGAGAAGGCGATTGGAATCCTAGACGAAATGCGTGAGATGATTAAGAGGTGGCGTCACGAGGATGCTGCACGAAGAGCTGCAGAATCAGCAAAGATGGAGCAAAGGCCTCCTGCCACCCCGCATCCTACTCAATCAAGTTCTCGAGGTATGAAAACTGATCAAAACCCCGCTTCCAAATTTAATTCCACAACAATCTGGGATGCAGTAGATGATGATGGGAAAAGAACGAGGAAGTGTGGTCAGTGATGATGAAGACGGTGAGTACAAGGATGGGGATATTTCAGTAGAGGAGTCTGACTCTGAGGAGCGAGAAGAGGACGTAAGTGGTGACGTCGGTGTTGACAGTGTTGTGGAAGTGATCATTGAAGAAGGTGTTCGATGCAAGAAAGAAGACAAGCCGAAGTCTGTCATTCTTGCTGAACTTTGTGCAGCTCCTGAAGACTATAATGATAATAATGAAGTGGAGAAGGACATGGTGTTGATTGAAATGATGATGAAGACGAGACCATGGAAAACTTCTTTGATAAAACTAAGGTTGCAACTGAGAGCCTGTGCAAGTTCAGGGAAGAGGTTTGGGATGCGGAAGAAATCCACGCGGTTGCTGATACTGTGGTTGCTGCTGTTGCATCTGATGAAGACATGGCAGTTGGGGATGAGTTTACAGTAGCTGCAGATAAGCAGTCTGACAAAGTTATACAGGGAAGGGCATTGTGTGTTTGGATTTCTGTTACACTGGAAAAATCAACTCTGGCCATGAAGATGTGTGTAGTAGATACAGAACTTATAAGGAATTGGAAGAAAATGATTTTAGCTTTGAATGCCTTATGTCCAGCTTTGATGATATATACTGCACGGGCCAAATCTCCCCAGCCAGCTGATTCTTCAGTTGTGGTTAAGAGGGTGCAGGTCTTTGACCCTGGAGGTGAAGTTAAGGAGCTCCCCTCGATCCAAATTGTCTCAGAAGATCAATTCAAGAGTGGCAAGGCTGAGCTCTCAAGCATCCTTTCAGCTTCCAGGTATACTTCTCAATTCACAGTCTTGTTTGAAGCATTAAATGGTTGTGAAGTGGGTAAGCTCAAGGCCTCAGTTGTGGGGTGGTTTTGCTGGTGGGAAGAGTACCTTAGTGGAGCTCATAAACTTCAATTGATGGAGGAAAGTTGGAGTAAGGATTCGCTAGACCCCGTAGCTATGGAAAGGAGAGGAGAGTTGCTAGACAGTGAGAATTGGTCGAATGCTGGGATCAATGGGCAAATTGATGCAAAGGCTAGTTTACCTGGTGTCTTGTATTACAAAGTTAGTAAAAAAAACTGAATTTTGAAAATGAAAATAAGGAGTTAATTAAGGGTCCTGATGAACCTTGGGAAAATGTGGGTGATGTTGGACTGAAGCAAGACCCTTGGTCAGATAGAAACATCAAGAGTGGACAAAATGCATATCCATTTGATCCAGGTGGTGTCATTGTGGATGATGGAGAGCTTAACATGGCCATTTTTGACTTAAAACTCTCCAACTGGGTGTTGCAAAGGAGTTCCACTTAAAGCCCATTGTGTGGAGAATTTTTCTCACTAGTTTGCTTCTTTCAGCTCTATCCTTGTGCCAACTACTTCTGCAAAAACTCTGATGATAATATAGTTGATCATCACAAAGATACTGATTTTGAGGATGAACTCAGGAAGCACCCAAGGTTTTGGACAAGACTTAAATACTGAAGGTGAAGATAAAACTGATTTCTTGAGAAGGGGGAAAAGGGAAGTAAAAGTGATTTTGTGTTGATGAAAGGACCCATGCCACTGAACCAAGTGATGGTGCACAAGCAATGCTGGAGGATTATCAACTTGACAAAATAGAAGATGGATGGGTAACCTTAGCTTTATCCTACAAAGGCAAGGGAGTGCAAGAGCAGGAGTGTCCTTCATTGGGCAATTTGATGAAACAGTAGCTAGATGAGAGTATGGCGATAATGGGAGTTTCAAAGCACTTGCACCATTCACCAGGAATGCTTGATTTTGACAAGGTTGAAGGACCATCTATCCAGGACAAGTTTTTGAGATCAACGACCATGTCCACTTTGCTGTTAGGAGGAGGATGAGCCAGTGTGGGTTTGGGATATTTTAGCTTGACCTTGAGGACAAGGTCGATTTTAAGGGGCGAGCTTTGATATAGTCTGATGAGATCTTGAGCTCTCCTTTGTCTTCCCGAGCTCCCTGATGGGTTCCCCTGTCCTCCAAAGCGATGATGACCCTGTTCTGAGCTCTCTGTTGAGTTCCTGGTGAGTTCCCCTTGTTCTTCAGAGCTCCTGGGTTTTTCAAATCTTCCCTCCTTCTTCTCTGC
Organism: Agave tequilana; assembly: GCA_038442645.1. NCBI lineage: Eukaryota > Viridiplantae > Streptophyta > Magnoliopsida > Asparagales > Asparagaceae > Agave > Agave tequilana. The sequence continues at coordinate 102,284 of JAVJIF010004480.1, forward strand.
TGAATTTCAATGGGCTGGATTTGGGTCAGGGATGAGCTATGATGAGATTTCTGAGCTCCCTCCTTTTTCTTTTCTTGAGTTGTAACGGCTATGATGAAATTCTGAGCCGTCTTCCTCTTCTTTGCTTAAATTGTAATGGGCCGGGTTTGGGTCCATTATATAACCCAAACCCTTTGGGGCCCGGCCCAAAGCTGAGACCTGAGAGAGGATTTAAGGGCTCGGGTCTTTCTGTTTGAGGATCGATCGATTGTTTTCTGCCCTAATCAGGGACTGTAAGAGCTCGCTGAGCTCACCGAGGAAGAGGAGCTCGTCTGAGCTCAATTCCTTGAAGAATAAATCCTTTTTCCCCTTTTCTTCCCATTCTGGCTTTGCCTGTTCTTCTTCTTCTGCTGCTTCTTCCAATTTTTCAGGTTATGATGGTTGCTGATCGGTGACTTGGGCGAATTCCGGCGACGCTTCCGGCGAGGGACGCATCACTATCTCTCATCAAAACTAAATCTTGTTTAAATATTTAATTTAGACAAGAAAGTAGATATATAATCATTTTGGTACTGCATCTGTAAAGTTGTAAGTTATCAATAATTATTTCCATCATAGCATTCTTGATTTATTATCCAACAAAACCAAAAACCACTGCAATGTGTTGTGTGGCAAACAGATCAAGCAAAATAACAAAAACAATAAGAATGATGATAATAATAAAATAAAATCACAAACCTCCCAAACAATCATGGCGTCCTGATTGGTCCCCTTCTTGCCCTGCTGAGTGAACAGCGACGCTACTCCGCTGGAGCCATTCAAGAACATCCTCCCGGGATCCTGCGCAGGGCCTCATCCCTCTTGGCGGCGGCGGCCGCCGCCTCGGCCGAGAAGGCCCTGCCCCGTCCTCGCCTGCCGCCCTTCCTCGGCGGCCTCCTTGACGAGGAAGAGGAAGAAGCAGCAGCAGCGGAGGCATTGTCAGATGTACTCAAGCAGGACCCCATCCGTAGGGTCCTGACGATGCTCAGGAGGCACTCCAGGCCAGACCCGCACAAGACCTCTGCTGCTGCCAGATCCGCAGCTGGTGAAGGCACAGCCCTCTCTCTCTCTCTCTCTCTCTCTCTCTCTCTCAAATCAAATCAAATCAAATCTCTCAGTCTCAATCTTGTGTTCACACAAATCAATGAAGGGGAGGGAAGTGTGAAGAGAGAGATCTGAAGGGGGGACGCGAGAGAGAGAAGGGAGAGAGAGATCCAATAGATTCTTCACTTCCTCTCTCTTCTTTCTCTCTCCTCTTTTGTGTGTTGTTTTCTTTTCGCACACCTTCTGGCCAACTTCCTTTCCAAACTCCGTGGCGACGGCTTTTTCCGCCGCTCCTTTTTTCCCGTTCTTTTTTCTCGCCCTCTTGTTTTCTTATCTCAGGCATGTTTTTACACCCAGCTACTATTCTTTCATGTCTTTTTCAAATAACTCCCCATCTCTAGCCTAATGAGAGTAGCAAATTTCATTTTTTTTAAGCTAAAAATTTTAGGTAGGAACTTTGTTGCAAATTTTATGTTACTGCTGTTTATTTGTAACAAAAGAAGTTGCAAGTTTGAGATACGACCAGAAAATTAGTGCTCATAATAATATACTTCTTTTCAATTGAATGCTAAAAATATTAGTAATTTTGAAACATTTGATATATCTCGTTTATAGAAAAGAAATCAGTTAATAGGCCAATACTTTCTTTTTCTCAGTTCCTTGAGTCAATATTAAACATGATCTGAGTAGGTGGGTACTAAAGTGATATATTTACCTAATTTAATAAGAGAAAAAGAAAGCAAAAATCGCGCGCTAGCCAAAGAATTAACCGGACTTGTCCACTTTATTACTTCAAAATAAATATTTTATTTGCTCTTCATCTTGTTGTCTACCAAAAAAAGTGATAATATGCAAAACAAACTATTTTCTGACTAGATATGTAATTTTCACGCTCAAAATAAAAAATAAAAAATAAAACAAAATGAACGAAGACGGGACATTCAATGCAAAAAAACCAAAAGCTAAGAATAGTGAAATGAATATTCCCGAACTTATCCGGAGATGGTGACCGGATCCCGAACACATTCACAGCTGATGAACGGTTCAGAACGAGTGAGAAAAAAAAATAGTGACGGTGTTTCCCTCGTTGGAGCCAACCTGCTCCCCCTTGTTATGGGCGTCGCAATTGGGTAGCGCAGTGGGGGCGGTCACGTGTCCTCTCCCCCAAAGTTTTTTCTGTCATTTTTTACGCTGAGCACCCTGACAATCAGGACAATTAGTATGGGGGGCCCTCCACCGGGGTGCGGCTAGTATTAAAATAGTTGGCCGGTTTGTCATGGATGAGGCCTGCAAATAAAAAAAAATCTTGAGTTAGATGAGAGACAAGAAGAAAACAAAAGGCGGAGGGGTGCCAGAACGTACACGAACATGTTAGGTAACTAACAGTCTGATGATTCTTGAGTGTGGATAAAGACGTTCCATGCAAACTAGGACTTTGCAAATGGCTGCAACTTGACATGATTCCGCTTGCAGCCAGGCCCCCCCTGGGTTTCATTAAACTAAATCTAATATCACATGCAATATTCCAATTTTCGCCTACTGATAAAATATCCATTCGCCAGCTGAACATTGGTCAAATGGCATTGCATTTTTCTCTTTTGTGAGAGGATGTAGATTTGATTTCTCCCATCCACGGGGAACTAAGCGATTTTTCGAACTAGGCGAGGCGCATTATGCAACGGTCCGACTTCACTGTAACAGAAGATAATAGACTCATTCAACTCACTCATGATGTCCGAACACTATGCATGAAGACTACTACTAGTTTCCTAGAGGCTATTTTTGCGGTTTATTAGTGAGCACTAGGTGTTTCATCTGTAATGAGAGTTTCTTTCCTCCCTTGCGGGTACCAGTGGGGGTTCTTTTTTTCGCTTGGGACTATACACAAGCCTACTTGTCTTTCTAAACTAAAAAAATAAAAAACGCGGAAACGTATTTTCACCCTTGATTTGTTTCCCTAAATTATCGTTTTAACCCCACCTCAACTTTCTTTTATCTTTTATCCCTGCTTCATATTTATCACCTCATTATGCCCCTGTGACAATTTACGAACATTTTTTAACTGGTTTTGATGATCTTAATCCGCTAGCAGTACTATTGCTGATCGACAAACATGATTGAGAAAGTTAGCCTCCACTCCACATGATACCAAAATTGAACAAAAATAACTCAACCATGCTCCACCAGTGTACAATCACACAATCACACACCTTGTACATTGCAAAACTACTTGTGCGTGGAGTCTGCCAAAAGAACCTAGTGCACTTCATTGTTCTTAGGGCCTGTTTAGTTAAGAGTGGAAGTGAGGAAGTGAAGAAGCGAGGAAGTGATAATAGTTCTCTTTGAAGCTTGAGAATTGATTAGTAAGCTTTTCATGTTGTTGGGAAGTGAGATTTGAAAAATGTTATGTTTTTTTTAGTATTTGAATGGTAATATGGAAGTGGAAGTGAAAAGTTGACCACAAAGTGGACCACAAAATAATATTAAAATAAAAATTAATTAAGAAAATTAAAAAATAGACTAATTAGAATGCAAGTGAGATTTACATGATCAAAAAATTAACTGTTTTGTGTTATAACTTATTACAAATGAGATTTACATGACCACAAAATTAACTGTAGCACTCTGAAAGTAAGGAAATGGTTGTGTAAAAGAGAAAAGAGAAAAGAAAAAGGGTTCCTTTTCTGGTATTTGGAAAGACAGGGAAGTGAGAAATTATACTTCCCCATTTCCTTACTTCCGCCCACTTCCTTGCAATCAAACACGCCCTTGGTAATATTCTCATGAAAGGATAGTAGAGTAAACGATTTGTTCCTGACTCAACCTATTCTCTGCCGAATGAACATCAAATAATTGAGTATGTCAGCCAGCAATTGGGAGTTAAACATGTCACCCATTTCAATTCAGCTTTGAAAACAACAAAGCAAGCAAGAATTGGTAAGGCCAGCAACTGGTTGATTTATAGCAAGATTAACAAAGAACTCTGCCACAAGTTCATCTGCCTTTTGGACATACTTGTGACAACAAGCATTGACACTTAAAATGCCAAAATGGGGGTGGTGGTGGTGGTGGTGGTGGTGGGGGGCGTGGGGGTCCTATTTTTCTTGGCTCATTGTGAGGGATTAGATTTGCTGGGAGAGATTGCAGAGACATAAACAGATGCGTGTTTGCGCCGAAACTTTGAGAAATAGAATTGAATACATTAATAAACTCAAATGAAAAAGTTTGATATAATTAATTGTTAATTAACTAAGTAATTGAGTTATCACCTCTAATCATACTTTTTATATTCATATAATTAAATAATTAAAATTTAAGGAAAATTTCACTACAACCCCCTACTTTGTTTCATAATTAGAAAAAAACTTAGCTTCATAATTTTATTCACTACAGCGTCATCCACATCAGCATAAATTCATTCCTCTCAACCACCACTTCTTTATGTTTTTTTTTTAATTTTCTCTTGTACTATTTCCCATCGCCCCCAACGTAGCTCTCCCCTCAATTCTGACGCAGAGTAATTCCCGAGTCGACCTGCGCGGTCAGATCGTCGTGGGGGTTAGAAGGGAGCGGGGAGTCCCCCCTCCGAGGGTCTCAGGGGATGGAGCCCCGAACCCATTTTTTTTGGAACCAAATTTTTGCAGATCTTTTTTGCTAATGCTTACGAAGATTTTTGTTTGAGTTTGTGATCAATGTGGTATATAGATCTGCAAAAAAAAAAAAAAAAAATGGGGATAATTCAGTGCTAGTGAAACGGGTATCTGCTGATGATGGCGATATTAATATGAAGACTATGACTCATGATCGCAATCCAATGTCAGAACCGTAAGTTGCGGTCCTTTATTAGAAGACTGTGATTATCGTCACAGTCCCCTTTATTAATTGAAATTAAGACATTTGTAATGTCTGTGATCATTGTCGCGGTCCTAATATAGGCTGACAAATTACGCGATCATGATTATAGTCTTAATAAAAACTAAAAACAAAATATTTTTGTAAGAATTGCGATTATAGTTACAGTCCTATAAAGACTCAGAAACATGTCTGCGATCATGGTCGCAATCCTATAAAGACTAAAAAGTAAAGCAATTTTGTGAGGATTACGATCATGATCGCAGTCCTCAGAAATATGGTATTTTTGTGAGGATTGTGATCATGATCGCAATTCTCAGAAATAGGATACCAACAGTCCGCTTTTTTTTTTAAGCGACTACTGTGCGATATTTACATCTTTCACCATTGAGGAGTGCTTGACACGTGGGTGCACCTGGTTGGTTTAAAAAAAGATGTGGCTGAAGCAAATAAAATTATGAAGCTGGGTTTTTTTTTCTAATTATGATTTGATACAAGGGTTGCAGCAAAATCCCTCAAATTTTAATTTAGAATTAAATAATCCAAGTGTTACAGTATTTAAGAAGATGAAAGAAAAAAAATAATAGAAACGCCAAAAAATTGAAATTTTTACTTGATGGTGTTTAAAGTGAGTTAGTTCCATAAGGAACGGATTTGAAAAGTTTGTATGCATGTCAGATTTTATTTAAACCCTCTAATCTCACACTTACACAATGAAACAGTTTGTTAATGATAATATATTTCCCAATGATAATCATGTAACTTTAGAGTAGTTAAAAATAAACGACTTGTGACAAGATCACAAGCTCAAAACAAGTCATAGCCAACAAAGAGAGAGACTTTTTATCCCTTATGCTAGGCCAGGGTGGGGAAAAAAAAAACCTCATATTCAAAAAATCATAAGTAAATTCTTTTGTCTATTTTAATTTATTTGAAATTGCTTGATGGATGAATAAGTATGCTACCATAGATCTCTGATTAAATCACGTTTAAACTTTAATAAAACAAAAGAGTATTATCAATTCAAAATCACATTTAAACTTTAATAAAACAAAAGAGTATTATCAATTCACTCAAGCAAATATTACAATATTTGAGTTTTTAAGATATACCTCCATAAATTTTTCTTATTTTGATATACCCCTTGCAAATCTTTGATATTTTACATAGTCCATAAAAATCTTAAATTATTTCAAATATCTCCTTTTCCTTGAATTAACTGTTAAATATGACAATGAAATATTTTATTTACTAAATTACCCCTCTTTAAAAAGAGAAAATTAACATTTTATAGCCCTCCTTCTAAACCTCAATTCTCATCTCTCTCTCTCCCTTTGGACCTCTCTCGGGTTGTTCCTCTCATCTGCCTCTTTCCCGAAATCTCTCCCCCTTTCCTCTCTATCTTATTCCTCTCATCTGCCTCTTTCCTGAAATCTCCCCCCTTCCATCTCTATCTCTTATCTATCTCCATCTGAACCTCTATTTCGTATTTACTCTCTATCGCTTTATCACATGCAAACCATCTATAAAAAGTGACAATGGCAAGTAAAAAAACTCTAGACTCATCTTATTCCGCTCTCAGATCTCCAATTTTCAATCTAAAATTGTTTACATTTTTCTATAAGGATCTGTGCGTTCGTTTTCATTGACCTTTTACTTGTTTAAATTCTCTCTCCTTTTGGTTTATTTCTTTTTTTTTTTTTTACTTAATACTATAGTATTTGAGGTATGGAATTACCTCTCTTTGATTTCTGATTTTTTTTAATTTCTCATTTTGATTTAATGTCTTTTATTTTCTCCCCTAAGCGAAAGGGAGCAGATATTCCCACCTTAGAAAATGAGGAAGGCACCCCATGGATTAAAGCATCCTCAAATTTGATTAAGGCACCTCCAAAAAATTCTAAAAAACCAAAATGTCCTTTTTCTTCTCCTTTTCCTTTCCCTTTTGCTGGCGAACCTTTCACCGGCGAACCCCCTTGGTGAACCCCCCTCTTCCCTTCTCGTCGTGAACCATCCCCCTGAATCTCTCCTCTCCTCCCCTTTCGCCAGTGAACCCTCCCCCTCTCGCCGGCGATCTATCCCTCTCCTCCCCCGCCAACGATCTCCCCTCCTTCCCCCAGCCTCTCCATCTCCCCCCTGGATCTTCCCTCCCCTCCCCCAGCCATCCCAATTTCCCCTCCCCTCCTCCCAGAGTGTTCGACCGGTCCAGCCGAACAGCCTAAGGGAAATGGGAGCGGGGAGATCGGGGGAGGCCGGGGGGAAGAAAGGGAGATCCGGGTGGGAGGAAGCGGAGGCCGGGGAGATCGGGGGAGGAGGAGGGGGGACACCAGAGGAGAAGAAGGAGAGGCTGAAGAAGGAGGAAGGATAGGTCGAAGAAGGGGTAATTTGGACTTTTCATCAAGGGTGAAATTGTCAAAAAAAATAATGGCACACTTGTAAATATATTTGGAGTGTCTTTCTCATTTGTTGGGGTGGTAACATCCGCTCCCTAAGCGAAAGTGATATTCCTTGTTTTTTTTTATTTAGAGTCACCTAGAACTTTGAAGTCAGTTAGAACACAATGGTAATAATGAGATCACCATTGTCTTATTCTTTACTATTTAATGCAAACTCTTGAATCTTAACAGCTGTCTTGCGATCTTCTCTCATGTTTCTTTACATATTTTAACAAATAAAAAAAATTAAAAGTTATAACTAACATCAAACCTCGTGTTACTCTCTTTTTTAAATATTATACTAGTCCAACTCTTAACAACTTTCAATTGTTACCATATCACAATTTTATATGATTCAAATGAAAATTTATTTAATTAAATTTGACTACTCAGTTATGATATAATTTTATTTCGCGATATATAAGTAATTAATACCTTAATTCCATCTAAATAATGTTTTCATCTAAAATTTTCCCATCAAGCTATTGATCTTTTTCTTAACACATGCACTGCGTGCCAATAATCTAGTTTATAAAGAAGAAAAATGACACTGAGTAAAGAAGCTTAAGGAGTGTTTGGAATTACTTTTGAAAAGTGCTTTCACAGATTTTAAAGCAGACAATTGTGTGTTTTTTTTTTTTTTGGAAAAAATAGGTGTTTGATAATATATCCAAAAAAGGTCTTTTCGAACAAACATAAGCTAAAAAGCTTTAGTTTGAAAAAGCCAAAAAAATTGGCTTCTTATAATGCAGAAGTAGAAGCCACTCACAATGACCTCTTGTTTTCTCTCTTATTTGTTCTCTCACATGATCTCTTATGCAATCTAGCCTTCTGACTGAATTTTTTATTTTCTTTGTATTTTCTCACAAAAAAATTTAAAGTTTCTCTGTCATACATTTGTTTTATCCAAGCTGTTCATAACAAATTATTTTTAGATATTATTTTTTATTGATGAGCACTTAAATTTAATATTATCAAACACTAAGCATTGGGAAAATATTTATTAAAAGTCATTTTTAGATAAGTCCATATCTAAAAGGACTTACTTATAAGTACAAGAAATGCCAAAATCACCTTTCAGACTCTTATCCTTTCACTTATTCCTTGGGCCAACTCAGTTTAGCCCAATTTCTTACCCAGAGCCCGAGTCCTCGACCTGATACTCTAAATTATATTGTAATATTATTGTCAACAATAATTGCAGCGGACATTGCCACCCCAGAAAACGAGGAAGGCACCTAATGGATTAAGGTACTCACAAATTGATAAAGGCACCAATGGATCAAGGCACTCACAAATTTGATAAAGGCACCCCAAAAGTTCTGAAATGGCCAAAATGCCTTTTTCTTCTCCTCCTCCTCACCCCTCGTCGGCGAACCCATCGCCGGCGAACCCTCCCCCCTCGTTGGTGAACCCCCTCTCCTCTACTCTCGCCGGCGAACCCTCCCCCTAGATTTCCCCTCTCCTCCCTCTCCCTCTGCCCCTCCCCTCTCCCAGGCTGTTCAGCTGAAATCCGGTCGAACTACCTGGGGGAGGGGAGATCCGGGGGTTCACCTGTTCAGGGAAGGATGGAGGAGATCGGAAGGGAGGGGGGTTCGTCATTGGGGAAGGCCAGAGAGGGAAAAGGGGGAGGGAGGCTAGGGAGGGGAAATCCAGGGAGGGGGTCACCGGAGAAGGAGGAAGATCAGAGGAAGGAAGAGGAGGAAGTATGAAGAAGAAACACATTTAGATATTTAACCAAGGGTAAACTATAAAAAACATAATGTCACACTTGTAAATATTTTTGGGTTGCCTTTCTTATGGGAGCGAATATTTCCACCCTAAAAAGTGCTGATGAACCCCACTTAAAATCCTTAAACTTCAATTACCCTTTTACTCTATTGAAAATTGACTCATATAACCTTCAATTTTTAATGAATTTAAAAACATTCAATTTTGATTAAGCACCCCATTTTATGAAGGCACCCCCTCTCAAAGTGAGTAAGGCACCCCACACATCTTCTTCTTTCTTCACTCATTCAACCCCAACCTTCAACCCTAAAAAAATTATCCATCCACACGCTTAAAATCAACTTACATTTCGTCGTGGGCGTTAATGGAGAAGCAACTAGTAACTCCAGATCTTGCCAACACTGAGAAGGTTAGTTTTTACAGATTAAAATCATCAAAAAAATAAATTTTGAAATGGGTTTCATCCTCGTTCAGTGTTCGATCGTCGAATGAGTAAAAATGTTCGGTGGGCAACCACCAAACAAATAATGTTTGTTCGATGGATGTCAACCGAACAAATAATACATGTTCGGCGGGTGCCCACCGAACAGAGAATTGCAGCGAAAATTGTATCTCTTTTTTCAGTTGTGTAATACCGAACAAAGAAATAATGTCCGGTCGCTACAGTTCAAACATTAGCTCTCCGTTCGGCCAGAGTCAGCCGAACAAGAGTCAGCCGAACAATGACTTTTTGTTCGGCTTCGTCTGGTTGAACAGTGAGTTTGTCATTAATTTTTTTTGGGATCCAACTATACAAAGCTAACCTGTGTTTTTTATATGAACTATTTGCAAGAGCAAACTTCTCCCTGATATAGCTGTTTCGGTACTGAGCTTGCAAGAGTAGATTATGGTGAAGACTTCACCACATATAAGATTTTTGGAAGTTGAGAGATATTGATAAAATGGGCACGACAGTTGTAATGGCACAAGAATTTTTCATCGTTCTGAAGAAATCCGATGTCTCTGAATGAGAAAAAAATGGAAGGCTACTCCTAAGTTGTAATAGAGAGAAAACTTACAGAAATAGAAATGCAAAGATTCAAGATAAAAGGGGGCAAAGAGTACAGGAAGTAAGAAATGCAGTTGTCCGTTCTTAATGAAGGGCAAGGAGTTGTCCAATATAGCTATGTGGGTTCTTATGGTTATGCGTGTATTCATGATCATTATCCGGCTGAAAATTTGGAAGGACATTCCATTGCCGGTAGACTTTCAGAAGAAGAAAAAGAAGAGAAATTGGTTGTAGATCTGTCAAAGACTCTTGTTCGTCCAAGAGACATCTTGAATACATTGAAACAAAGAAACAATCTCAGTGTTAGCATAATGAGGACAGAATACAATGCAAGACATAAGTTTAAAGTCGTGGAGCATGCCGGAAGGTCATAAATGCATCAACTACTAAAAATCTTTCCGAACACGAATATATTGAGATTTGTTGGCCCAAAGGCCTTCCACTCTAGTTTTGATGATGATTAACTCATGTAGTTATGTGTACTAATAATCTTGTGATTTTAGTTTCAGATCATTAACCAAGATATTAGTTGGTGTTTAGCTTCACAAGATGATTTGGAAGCTTGCACATGTTGATTCAAGAGCCAAGCGTCAAAGATCATATATAGCACTTGCTTGGTGAATCACGGTTTGGACCGAGTCAACTTGGAGACGGCGCTCTACAAGAAGACTTAGGTATCCCTAGTTTAGTTTGTGTTTAGAGCCTAATTGTAAAGATTAGAATAGTATGATAATGCTCAAGTTCACAACACACACACGTTTCATGTTTTGAATATTGGTTCTTGGTTTTTCGGTTTTAGGTTTAACCGATCTTGGTTTTCATGAATAGATAGATCAAATAAGTTTACATGGTTTAATGTATATTAGATTTGTTCTATATACATGCATGCTTAATTTCCTAGACAAACTTAGTTTTGACTTACCTATTTCATGTGTATTATGTTTTGATATTTACAACAAAACATATTTTTGGACTTAATGACAAAAACTATGATATGTATATGTTTCATGTATATTGGATTTCTATCCATATGCATCTTGTTTCAAAATGTTTAAATATCATGTTTTTGTATTATGGATGAGTTTTGGACAAAAGGTATTCTCTATTCAAGATTCCAAGTTTGGAAAAATACTAGTTTTGGTTTTTGATAAAATTGGCAAGACACCAAAATGAATTGATAAGATATATGTCTTGAAATTTTTATCACTAGTTTGTGTTTCAAAATAAAATGATAAAACAAGTTTTTATGGAAGTTTTAGCAAAGATAAAAATGTTTTTAAAATGTGTTTTTAACCATTTTTCTGTTCCAGGCTTCAACCAAGTCGACTAGCCCCCTGATTAGTCGACTAGGTCTGAGGTCGGTCGACCGGGCCGGTCGACCGACGTGTACAAACCTGTGCACGTTTCTGGCACAGACAGCGGTCGACCGGGACGGTCGACCGGAGCAGAATAGTCTGCTCTCTGGATTATTCGGTCGACCGGGGCGGTCGACCGGTAGTGCAAACGGTTCAAAATTTGACCGTTGCACGGTCGACCGGCCGGTCGACCGGCAGGGCAATTCTGGCTAAATTTCTGTCAACGGCTATTTTCTGATAATTGCCTATAAATACCCCATTTGCAAGAGTTTTTCTCTAAGATTTTTTGTGCGAATTTTTGCTGATTCTCTGGTGTTTTCAAAGCAATCAAAAGAAGTTTTTGAGCTTGAATTGAACAATCCATTTGGTGTTTTCATTAGGGTTTGGAAAATCAAAGAAAGGGTTTTTGGGAAAGAATTTTGATTGAACTATTCTATCTTGATTTCTTGATTTTTTTCAAGGATTTTCTTTGTGATTTCTGATTTCCATTCCTTTGGTTTTCTCCACACTTGAGCAAAAATCTACTATCTATATCTATAGGTTATTTGTGTGGAAGAAGAAGTTGTTTGTGGTTGTTGTTGTGACCACCAAGTTGTAACCCAATCTTTTCTTAGCTTTGTGCTTTGGGTTGTATCCCTCTAGTTGAGAGGTGATCCTTGTATTGGTTGGTGATTGGGAGTTTGTTGTATTGGTTTGAAAATTTGCCTCAAGGAGGAGGTTGTGTTGGTTGGCTTGGATTTGTGCCTCAGGGAGGAGGTTGTAAAGAGAGGAGTTGGGTACTCCTTGTAAAGGGTCCTAGGTGGACGAGCTAGTGGAAATCCTTCGTGTGTCGAAGGCGGAGATGTAGAGCTGGGTGCTCGAACCTCGATAACATATCTTTGTGTTTGCGCTTGATCCATTGGCTCTCTCTCCACTCTCTCTTTACTTTGTGCCTTGCATTTATTTACATTGCTCATTCATATTTGCTTGGCTTGGTTGTGTGCATCACTTGTTGATAGCACTTGAGTGTAATTTGCATTAAGTTTTTAAATTCCGCATTTAGTTCATAGATTAGCATTGTCACCTATTCACCCTCCCTCTAGGTGACTTTTCAAGATTCACAGGTGTTGCCCTGATACAAATACTCTGAAAGATATACTTTGAGCTCACCCGGCTAGCATTGATTTGTTGCATGCATTTTTTCGGGTCTTGATAATATATTGCACATAAAAGACCAATAAGTATATGTTACCGTTGATGGAGATCGCTGGGGTTACAAGCACTGAGATGACTTTCTCTGTTGCTTTGCCTGCCTGAAAGCCGAACGGAGGATAACTTTAATTGGTACTTGAATAGACTGAAGGCGTTGATGCATGTTGAAAAATACCATTTGTTATTGTCACTGATAGAGATTTGGCATATATAAATGCCGTAAAGAAAATATTTTTAGAATCTTGTCATTTCTCGTGCAGATGGCATATGAGAAAAAATTATTCTTCCTCATTGCAAAAAAAAAAATGACACTAAAGAGAGATTTGACCTCTTTATGGCTTCATGGAATCTAATGGTGATAGTCGACAGCGAGGAGGATTTTCATGATTGTGAGGTCGGCTCAAAGAGAATTTTCGTGATTTCCTAAAGGTGCTTGAATACTGAAGACTACATGGCTACCATGGTAGCCACAGTTCCACAAATGCAGAGATAACAATCCTATTTGCCCTCCGGTAGGAAATGCTTGTTAACCCCAGCAGTCCGAATTGTTGACTATACATAACAAAATGCTGATTGGGTGTGTTAGCATCCCATTCCCAGTCACTTAATTTTGCTGTGTGATAGTTACATTTGAGTGGTTTTCTCTCCGACAAATTAGTTGTTAGTACAATTACATCAACTAGGTTTCATCAAGATGTTCAACTCAAAAAGTTTCAAATTAAATTCCCATATCGCCATTCCAAAAGTGTGCCGCCATATTAGTTTTAAAACTCCGCAACAATGTACTATTAGTCAGACCACCTGAAAATGGCGCGGTCAATTCTTCCGACCCCTCATCTCCTTCACCCTCCTCTATTTGTGGATCGTCCTCTGTTTTGAGGAATGATGATAGAGGAGGACTCATCTCATCTAGACAGCTTTCTGAGGTCGTAGGACGGACTCTAGAAGAGCCTACAGTATCCAAGTATGCGATGGAGGAAAAATTTAGATATAACAGAACAGTGGAACAAAATTTCTTTACTGTTCGGCCGGACACAACCGAACATATGAAGACTGTTCTGCTCTGTCCAACCGAAAAATCTTCATATGTTCGGCCAAGGCTAACCGAACAATGTTCCACTGTTCGATCGAAGACGACCGAACAGTGAACAGCTGCTGTAGTATTCGACAGATGTTCGGTTTCGGTCGAAGATGACTAAACATTGTAACATCTGTTCAGTCATCGACCACCGAACAGATGCTACAATGTTCAGTCGTCTTCGACTGAACATACGCGAAATTGACAGCGAATCCATCAGAAAATTTTGATTTTTTTTGATAAATTATATCAATAAACTTTAATTATTTTTGTGTTTTACCAACAAATGCAATAGATCATAATCCTAGAAGTGAATACAACTCATTAAATTGAACAAATCAAACCAAATTTCATCAATTTGCCAAAAAACTCAGAAAATACCTAGAAGTTCTTTTGGGGAAGATGCTGGTTGGTAGACGGCGATGGAGGCATTCGTCGATGGCGGCGAGTCCACCGACAGTGGCGACGAGTCGAAGAGGAAGAGGGAAAGAGATCTGTGTTGGACTTGGGGGGGGGGGGGGGGGGGTGGTTTGGGGTTTGAATATTAAAAAGGCTATAATGAAAAGATTGGAGGGGTGCTTCCATAACATATTGGGATGCCTTCATCGAGGTGCCATCAACACTTTTTGGGGGTGAAAATATCCGTTCCCCTTTCTCATTTGTTGGGGTGGCAATATCCGTTACCGCAGATAACCCGCCAATTTACAAAATAACCCCATCGAATCGAACTAAGATAGGGTTTGGTTGTCTTCAATTTCCCCCTCGTCTGTTCCGTGTTCGTTTCCCCCAAACGCGACCATCATCGACCTCCATGTCTCTCTCGCCAGCGATCATCAGCTGGCGAGCTTCCTCCGTCACCGACGATCTTCAGGTGAGCAACTCCCCCTTTACTGTTACCTCTCCCTCCTCTCTTCTTCGTCTACTCCAAGAACACAAATCTGAACCCTAAATAGCAACGCCCTCGGAACCTGGTTCATCATCTCAATTTGATGATATGCATTGCATTTCTTTTTGCATTTATGAATGAACTTGAAAAACAAGTAAAATTCTCTATCTTATTTATCTTTTCATTCCACTTCTGGAAATTACTGAAAGATTCTAATAGTGCGACTCATGTTCCTTTGATTTCATTTCATACGGTCCATTATGTACAATTTATGAACCTTTGAAGTTGTTGGTGTACATGCCGGCCCTTACCTGTACCACGACCATCAAGAGAAAGACTCTAGGTGTTCGCTGTTTAGCTTCAAAGAGAGCGGGGTTTGGGGCCGAACCTGCAAAAAAGAAGGTAAGGTAATTCTGACCAGTTACATGATATGGATGCAAAATTTTGACTTTTTCTATTAGGTTAGTTGATTCTGCAGTTGACACTCTCGTCTCTCATATCCTGTATCATCTTTACAGTCATCTCTTCAAGATAGATGAAGATTTAGTATATTGTTTGAATTACAATAAATTTACTTAGTGTCTGAAAATTAAATTGATTTAGAGATGTAGACTTTTAAATCATAAACTTTTATAATCAAACATGGAGATTTAGTCGAGTGGCTTGCAGTGTGTTTGTCTAATATTCACGGGTGAAATCCTGAGTTTTCAGTTCTGAGAACTAGAATGAACAATTTCTTTTCAATTTTGCATTGAGGCTAAAACCGTTGCTTATATATGTAAATAAACCTCCATAGAATGGTGGTGTCTCTAACCTCCCTTTGTCGCTTCTCTTAAGCTCATAGCCTCATGTCAATCCCCGAGCCAATGCCTTCCTACACTGGTCTCAAGTCCATGCTATGATTGGTTTGAATGGTAGATACTTCTCTAATTGCAGAGCTTGGACTCCTCAATATGTCATTGCTTTCTTTCCAACAATTTTACAAAATATCAGACAACACCAGTAGCCAGTAGCATGATCACTTGTATGAAAATATGATTTTTTATTCAATATTAGGGGATGAACCCATGATAGCTTGGAAGACGAGCATGTTGCATGAACACAGACATGTACATACTGACATGGCACGACACTACATACCAAAAAAAACAAATTCTAAAAAGTATATATAAAATAGAAGTGTTGTGATACTTTATATGTCATCAGTGTCTTGAAGGCATGTGATTAGGGGTGCAAACGCATCAGTTACGAATCAGATATAGCATTTATTATATCCTTATCCACTTTCAACTTTCAGATATGGATACTGTTACAGATATTGTCAGATATGAAAAATTGATAACCATATCCGCCAAAATCGGATATCGGATACGAATTGGAAATGTGGGAAAGGGAAACGGTTACAGATATGCTTATATCACAATTTAAGTTATTTAAAAAAATATAAAATGCAATGCAATAGCAAAGTACTATGATAATAAAATTGAGAAGAGACAAACAAGTAATTTTACTTAAAAATTAAATAACTAACTCAACATTAAGTTGAATTAAGTTGAAAGGAGATGCAGCACCAACAGAAACTGAAATTTCTCTTTTATCAAATTTCTTGATTTGTGAGTTTAGGTTTTTTAGAGAGAATTTGAGATGAAACAACTTGTAAAGAGTAGCTAGTGGTTGAGGGTAAGGGATCATGGTTGTTTGTGAAAGAAATATGATCAAATAATATCAAATGTCATGTGGTCTGTTCCAAGTCCAGAACTTCATATCTGGATAGATTTGGACAGGAGTAAATCATGAGCTTTGCTTCAGTTCAGGTTTTAGATAAGTGATGATCTATGAGTTTTTATTGGCGAGGGTTTTTCTAAAGAAGAGAAAAGAGAAAAACTTGAATGATAGAAGAAAGATAGAAAGGTTTCACACCTTTTTGTTAGGGGTTTCTTACCCTAAATCTGGCATCACACTAGAGATGAATTTTACTCCCCCAATAAGCATCACAGAAATAATAGAGGAAAGTTTCCATAACATTCATTAATTAATCAAATTAATATCATTTAACAATTCAGCTAACAATCCTTTTATGAACGTATGTAGGGTCGAAATTCAGAATTATAAGAGTACTCCTGAGTTGAAAAAAGACACTCCAAATAGCCCCAAAAATTACTGAAGATTCCTAAATATCAACTAAACAATACTTAATAACATTAGTTAATTGTTTTACTCGATACCTAATAATTAAACGCTAAAATATAACAAGAAACTTTTTTCATCTTTTCTATTGGCTTCTTGATCTATTCCATAATGCCCTATCTTGGGAGAACTTTTACCCTGTTCATTAATTATATAACTATAGATAAAGCCCAAGTAATGATAATAGAGATCTCTGATTGAATGTCTTTCTACGAGAAGTGAAACCGACCCAACTCTTTATAGAACCGTTCTATTCTTTCTCTAAGCCGTTACGATATAGCTGCATAAGCTTGAAAATGAACTGTAGCCTAGTAATTAACTACTTATACAGCAGATATGATTATTTTATTGCCTTCAGTGTCAAATTCATTAATATTTGTTACTTGGCTTTTCCCATAGGGCAATAATTCAAAGATTTCAAAGGAGAGCATCCGCATCACATCTGAACCAAGGTATATTAGACATTTTTTTGTGTGGTAATTATAAAATCACCTATCTGATCTTGCTTGATTTAGGATGAAGTTGTCCAGCATTATTAGTTTCTATTGAAAAACACTTGTGTTTCATACACTTAAAAGTATCAATTGTTTTTAGTTTCTGTTGCATCTCTTGTTAGAAGCTTGACAATTAGGTTTTGGATTAATTGCAAAGTCTCTTTGAAGCTTGAAGCCATGAAAATTGTTATATCACATTCGCTCCCTATGCACATATGCTGATAGACTATGGTGTGCAATTCATATTCAAACGAAAAAAGAGACTTGTTAGAAGCTTAACATAATTCTGATGATGATAGTAAAGGTATCTAGGAGTGTGAAGGAGGATGTAGTGGAAGAGAGCTAACTGTCACAGTAGAACTTGATTTTGTAAGGAGCCTTCAAGTTCACCCTTTTAACTTACATTGGCCACCTCCTAATCACCAGGACCAAACAATCTACTCTACTCTACAGAAATCATGTGTACCAAGGGAACACATGGGACAAGAGTGTTGCAAGAATATTGTTCTTTACAGGATTGAAACTGTCATAGATCAAATTATTATTATCTTTTACAACATTGAAGCTGATAGAGATCTGGGGTTGAGACCTATAAAGTAGAGGATTTTGAGATGATTTAGGGCTGAAAAGTAGAGTTTAGGCAGGTTTCTTGTCCAGTTTTCACCAAAGAAACAGTTGCAAGAAGGAAGAAGGTAAAATGAACCAAACTTTTGTCTCATGTTTACAATTTTATTCAATGTTTTTAACGTTTAAATGGCTTGACATGATAAAAAAGGTAAAACAGAATCAATATAACTTCATCATAAACTAAACCAACCAACTGATTTCAAAATTATTATTAAAGCAGGAAATAAACTTGATGAAATGCTACTACGGCTCCTACTCCTCTAACTCCTCCTATTGCTACTACTACGCCTACTGCTACTCTTAGTGCTAGTCTGCTACTACTGCTCCTATACTCTTCCTAATGCTACACCTGCTACTACTGCCCTTGCTACTTCTGCTGCTGCTACAACCGTGCTACTACTTCTGCTGCTACAACCCATGCTACTACTTCTGCTGCTACTCCTGCTACTCCTACAACTGCTACTATTGCTCCTACTACACCTGCTCCTGCTCCTGCTGCTGCTCCTAATTAATTCCCTATTACAAAGTAACTTCAACTGACACCTACTACCATAACTACTAATTAATTCCCGATTATGAAGAAACTTCCAATTACATGAACTACTTGTGGGACACGAATTGCATCTTGCAATCTCCACATGCTGCTTTACTATGTTGGACCTCCAATGCTATATATGATTATCAATGAAAGAAAAATAATGATGTTGTGTTACTTTATGGTTGGTATCAGAGCCCTTTTTAGTTTATTCTGATGAACTATATAGATCCTTGTAGATGATAGTAATTGTGGGAGAATGAGTGACTATCTTTAATTGCTCCAAATGTGAAGACTGCAATGTTTATCCAAGCCTTAGGAACTTTGATAAACGCTTATACAACATCTCTGGCACTTCCAAATCCTTCTTCCAAAGTCTTGAATGATATGGATATGCTAGGGCATTATTAGAGGGAAAGCACGATGATCATCCACAGGCTGAAGAAGATAAAGAACATTGAGCTTCAATCGTAGATTGGATCCTCTGCCAGTCTATGATAATTACTCAGAAGAGAGAGAATCCAAAATCCATGCTTCCGCACCATCTATGACAAGCAAATTCTAATTCAGGGGTTTGAGGATGTTCTTCGTCTAATGCAGACTTACTACAATGATTATAACATGGTAGTGAATCTTTCTTTTTATGGTGAACTTTATTCCAGTGAATGCTATCTACTTCTCATTTTTTCTGGGTGTGTTGCTATAAGGACAGCTATCTTTCCTTTCATCCTGCTCTCAACTCCACCCCCCACCCCGCCCAATCCCTCTTCCCCCTCATCCCTGCACACACCCTGATTGATGTTTTGAAAGATATGATTTGCCCCCCACCCCCCCCCCCGGGGGGGGGGGGGGGCGCAATCCATCTTCCCCTCATCCCTGCACACACCCTGATTGATGTCTTGAAAGATATGATTTGCATGACAGATGACAGTCTGTGCTATACATTGTACCCATATATTCTGTTGATGTGCATTTATATTAGGGCATTATGAAATAATGCTACGTTTTATGACATGCTAGCGTTATGCACATATATGATAAAAACTGTCGCTTTGTATTGGTCTCATGACGTTGATATCTAACAAAATTAAAATTAATGAAGAAATAGTATTCACTAATTGTTACCAACATACTGACTATGCTACTAATAATTGTATCTGAAATGCTTTTACTATCACCCAAGTTTAAAAGTTAACCTTGCATATTGAAATCTGTGTTGTTGGATGTGATCTAATAAGTATAAACCACCTAGAAACAAAATTTTAAATTATTTTGACATGTTTTACCCATGCATCAAGCGGTGAAAATTAGGGATAATGACATAATAGTCCCAATTTTTTGGCCTGTAAGACAGGATAGTCCCTAATTTCGTCAAAAATTCTTAAAAGTCCTCTTTCAGCTAGAAAATTTTGTTTTAGCCTAAGTCACAAGAACAAAGTAGTCCCTAGTTTCACTAAAATACCTAAAAAGTGTCTCTTTCAATTGATTTTTTTGGGAGCTCAAATTAATTACAACATGAAAGGAAAATAAAAAATATGACCATATGTTCTTTAAAAATAATAGTATGACCATTATAAATATTGGGGATATTTACTAAAAAGCATTGGCGATATTATATGGCAAACATTATATGCCAACCGAAACATAATTACTTTCTAAAAAAAATCATAAGATTATACCAGAAACTAAGAACATTTTTGATCATAAGATATTAAAATAATACGAGTAATACAATCCTCGGGCTAAAACCTTCTATTTATGTTTCCATTATAGAATACATGAATGAAATGTGAGAGATTTTCAGAAGGGAAAAGCCATGGAAGGATAGAAATGTCGGAGTGATCTTCTGACTTTTGAAAAGTAATTGTTATGTGACAAGGATTTTCTGATGATCATATAAGGGCTTGTGTGAAATGACAAGGATTTTTTTAACACTAAGA
The DNA here is from genome assembly GCA_038442645.1 of Agave tequilana. Classification (NCBI taxonomy): domain Eukaryota; kingdom Viridiplantae; phylum Streptophyta; class Magnoliopsida; order Asparagales; family Asparagaceae; genus Agave; species Agave tequilana. Next base: position 122,705 of record JAVJIF010004480.1, read on the forward strand.
GAAAAGATAGGGATTGATTTGGCACTTAGAGATACTTTAGTGTTTTGACTAAAACTTAAGGACTAATTTGTCATTATTCTCGGTTTCATGTATATTTTGGAACCTAGATTTTACCGTCATTTGATGCATGTGTAAAACCTGTTTGTGAAATCATTTAAATTTTTTTTTGTAGTAGTTTGCATAACATGTCCAATGGAACATATTTTCAATTTACAAGTTTAAAGTTTAAATTTGGGTGACAGTATACACTGTTTGGATACTACAAATAGTAACCCAGCCAGACAGTATATGTCTCTATAGGTAGATATCTAGAGAGAGTTTGGGCGCAAATACTTCACATTGGAATTTGATGATAGGGCCATTCGTTTTGAAGACATACTAAGTTAAAGTTAATCTATATCATTTGGAATGGCCAAAAAAGAAAAAAAATGAAGTGATTAAACTTTTGCTTATTTATTAAGTTACCACAAAACTGTCTATTAAAGCTAGCAAGTAGCATCTATAATTTATCACATACAAATTGAAAAAAACAAACTTTGGACCATGATCTAATAACTTCAAAACCCTTGTAAACCAACTTTTGTTGGGTTTCAATTGCTCTAGAATGAAAAATCAAACTTGTCATTTTCGACCATATATTTTGTGCCTACTTGATTCATAAGTAAGAAAAGTCAAATCACTTGTTTTTTTGTTTTAGCCACTCCAAATGTTGTAGATCAACTATAATGTGTGGATCTGCAAAGCGAATGGCCTACAATCAAATTCCAGTGGGAAGTTTTACTTACAATTCCTTCCCCAAGGAACCACGTCTCTCTTTCTCTCTCTCTATTAATATGCGTGTCTATATGGTAAGTTAATAATACATATAGTGTAAAATAAGAAGCTACGCGTACTTATGGAAATGCTTGATAAGCCATCTAAAATTGGTAATTTAAACAGTTCATAGTGATATACACATCTTAAATGTGGAGGATAAAAAATCAAGAAAATTAGAGACTTATAGCCTATGAATTGAGTAAATCAAAATAATAGGATCCAAAGACTGTTAAAAGACAATTCATTTAATTCAAAAGATGCATTGACTAGAAATTTTGAAATAACTTGATTTTTGATCCTTGTAGGTTTTAAATTTTAAATTGTGTAGAGTGTAATGAATCAATGTACGAGGTTTCAACAATTTCATCTCGGTTTTAGCTCTTTTGTTTTTGTTTCAATGAGATCCAGTCCTAAACTGACAAGAAGTTTTAGTTTCACTAAGTTTCAAAATTGGTATCAGTCAGTAAGTTTCGGATGAAACATATGAAACCTCCAGAAAAGAAAAAAGAGAAAAAGAAGGAAAATATAATGTTCTTAATTAATAATTTCATCTATCTTTAACTTCTACAGCCATCCAAAATTGGTATAACCTAATTTGCAATAATAATTAAATTATAATTACATTAATTGTAATCTTAATCCAACTTTAAATGATAGATTTCATATTAATTTAGGTTAATGTCTGGATTAACTAGTTGGGTATTAGAAGTCCCCTTCTAATATGCAGTCAGCCTACATGTTCCTATTGCTTGCTTTTCTCGCACTGTGTGTAAAAAATAAAATTGCCTATATGTCTTTACACACTGAAACCGAAATCTGAGACAAAATTATCTAAACTAAAGAAATTGATTGAAACATCTGATATGAAAGGTTCAAAATCAAAACCAAAACTGAGTTCTTGAACCTTATCAATGAATAATTGACCCATCATGCATTTCTGTGTGTATAAGTTGTAATGTCACACCGTGTATGTTTCATAACCTTATATATATATATATATATATATATATATATATATATATATATATATATATATATATATATATATATATATATATATATATATACACGTTATATAACACATAGCGTGTAATGTAAGAGTTTACACCTATTTATCAAAATAGATGGTAGGCTGTCCAAATTGATTAATTGAATTGCAATCTACACATCCTAAAATCCACATGGATAAAGAACATGTGGATTGAAATTTCCTGTCTTACTAAATCAAGCAAATCAAGTTAACCGGCTTTATCATTACATGACATTCATTTTGTAGATCATGAGATGCTTAGAATAGAAAATTTCAAACCATGTGATTTTCGATCTATATAAGTTTTAGAATATATAATAATAATGAATGGTTTAATCATCAATACCCAATTTGCATTTTGATAGGTAGTTGTAAACTCTTATCTTACACCCTATGTATAATACAGAGAGATTTGTTAAATCACATGCGTCAAACCTATTTGATGCATATGCAAAAAATAGTTAAATCTTTTTTAAGACACTCCAAGTAGATCAACTTCAACTGAATGAACAACGTGAATGCATGTTAGCTAATTGCATTGGGAATGATCCACTTCCAAATCATTTCTTATGGAGCCAAGTCTCTCCCCCCTCGCTCTACATCAAGACATGCACTAATTACAAAAATCTAGGCATCGAGATGTATATTTCTATCACCCATTTAAACATTTCTTGAATATATCACATTATTTGTAAATGAACCCATGGCAATCTTAAAAATCAATTAATATTATTGTGAATTTTATTGAAGCAAAATTCATAAGAAAATTATCTTTTGTTAGAGGCCTTTGTTAAAACATGTCCCTAGATTTTTCCCTTCATTATGAGTTCATATACTTTCTATTACTGCCCTTTGCACTACGTACGATGAGTACATGTACTTAGTGTGATCACTATCCATTAAGAAGGAGAAAGTATTCGATATCTTGGAGCATGTTGAATGGATAAAAATGTGAAAAAATATCTACATAAAAATGGAAAATAAAATAATTATAATTCCTTATTTTGACTACTGCTCCTTCAACTGCTCAAACTTTTAACTAATACTTCTCCTTCTTCACTTCTACTTGTTTTTTCTGGTTTAACTTGTTAATCATTGTATATGTGGATATGAGGCTTTGGAAAAGAAACTTGTGCATGTTGTCTGACCAAATGTGTGCATGGACCACCATGAGAGAAGTAATTGGATGCTACCAATTATAGTTTTCTTTTATCATGGTGGGCAGCACCAAAATAGCGAGATCAATATTTACTTCTATCATGGACGTGCTGTACACATATTGCATGTTATTGGTGAATGGCTTGATGCAATTAATTTAGGTTATTGACCTTATACTGAGGATAAGTTGAATAAATGGAAGGCAATCTATGTAGGTTTGGAGATGTCTATGAGTGAGATGAATATGACACCCTCAATTGTAATGCAAATCTCTCCCTCCGTGGAGTTCGCATATTACAATAAAATACACTTTTACAAGTCAAATGACATTTACTACATTGTGAGCAACTTTGGATGGAATTAAATGGCCAAGAAGATGTAAATATTCTGGCTAAAAAGATGTAAATATTCTTTTGGAGATTAAATGGAAGCTCTTAATTCTAATTACAGATTGAAGCGTGGACAGGGACATGCCAATAAGAAAATGACAAAGTGAACACGACTGGACATTCCAAGATACACCGACACAATGAAAATTATAAAATAATACACAAAAAGAATAATGACACGACAAGTGGTGTCTAACGCATGCACTACATGTCTAACATAGCACGACTTCATGATAGAAGTGTATGTTTTGCACAAAATTGTAAATTTTCCGTTTATCCTTATTTCTTACTATTTGATCTAATTTCTCTTGTAGTTATTGTGCTTATCATCTAATGGTATCTCAAGCTGTGTTTATCTGGGTGCAGCAAATTAGTTTCTGGGACACCTAAGACGAGGACACAAAGTAAGTTCTACGTATCTTTGCGCATTACATTTTGTGTCATGTGGATGTATAATACTATGTTGTTGGTTTTAAATAGTAGGAAGTAGTGTTGTTTGTTAGGAATTGGGATTTTTTTACGTGTATAAATATTTTATTTTTGACTACATCAAGGACAACCTTCAGTGTAAGTTCTTACCTGTAGAGGCACCTGAATTAAGTGCTGGTGTTGATCGCAAGTCAAGCAATCCTGTATTAGATCGTCAATTCTTGGAGAAAGTAGAAGCTGTGAGAAGGTAATTTTTATCTCTATATTTTCATTTTAGCACCTATCGACATTCTAAATCCAATATTCTTAAATGAAAATTATTAATCTTAATCAAGCTTTTTCGGTTTTGTTCCTAATACACTTTATACCCTTTGTATTCCCTTTACCACAGTTCTACCATAATTTACTAATGTTATTTTGGCGGTCAATTGTTGTAGTGAGTACAACCGTAAAAGCAGTTAGAAGTTAAACTAACATCCTCTATTTTGTGATTGAGGGCCTATATCGACTATTTTGTTATGTATATACATCGTAATTCCTTTTCCAAATTATATTCTTTATAAAATTATATTTCTATCTTCCTTATCCATTATTTCCCCAATTTATTTACTTCTTCCTCTTTTTCATGCTATCGGTAATAACAATTTTATTCCTATATTTATTTGCATTTATTCTCTATGCATTGAAAAGTAGAGAAAGATAACTCTTAAGCTAACATCAGCTAGGGAAAGCTTTAAATGTTATACGCTATAGTGATCTTAGAAGGTCACAATTATGCCCCTTTCTTCATACTTGTTTCACCATTCTTATATAGCAACTTTCTTTCTTGAAGATTATCTTTGTAATTAGTTTTTCCATTGAAACAAGTATTTTTATCCGCAACATTTATCTTACCATTCCAGTATTAAATTTTCATGAGCTTTTGTATTTCATTAATGTTGCCTAAGTATTCATTACATATCTTTTGATGTACTTTACCATTTAGATTCCTCGTGTAGCATGCGATGTTTAAACATTGCCTTTCTTCTCATGAACTCTGTTCCAAAATCCTATGACTACCTTTCTCATCACTGTTTCTAATTTCTTAAATATGATTGCAATCATTCTAGATAAAAGATAATCCGATGAATATTCATTCCTAATAAAAAAAAGTCATTAAATATTTAGCTTGGTTCTTTGAAGAACTTTTGCGTTAGCTTTATTCTACACGAAGTTCATGTGCTACATATCATCTTTATCTCCTTATCCTATGATCCTCCGTCATAATCCATATTAAGTCCCCCTTTATTAGTATCATCTTTCTTCAGAATTTCTCACAATGTTGTTCATGCTATTATGAATTTCTCTTTTATCCCTTCTTTACCAGCTGAAGTGCCTTTTGCTCTCATCATAAAGGACTTTTAGTGTGGCATCTACTTCCTAGACATGGGTCTATTGCATCACTTTTTATTTTATTTTTTCTATGGGCACTTTTTATTTTATTTTATTTTATTTTTTCTAGAAGAAGGTACCTGCTGCGGTTGCCCCATGTTTAATAATTCATTCTTAATAAATTTGTGATAATGCTCTAATTTGTTTTTTTTGTTCCTTACAAATTGGGGTTTATGTAATTTATTATTGTGTATTATTTTCTTTTAACAAATGGAAAGACTTTTCATGCAAACAGTTTTTGACCTGTAAATCTATATAAAATACTATCTTCTATGAAAATCAAGTCAACAAATTAAATTTTGACATTTGATGCTATAGACATCATAAGTATTCTAGTTACACGAAAATGATATGAATCCTTTGATAACCGTGAAAAATACATTGTTAGAGTTTTAGGAATAGACGTCTTGCCCTAGATTGTGGTAGCTTTTTCTTTATATAGATGCAAAATGATATCACATTACAAGATTACCCTTACTTTTGTAGAGTCATACTCCAAGCTGGACAATAGATATTAATCAAGTCTAGTTTGTTACAAAGAGTAGAAAACAAAAAAAACTAAGAAACAAATAAATGTTAAAATTGTTGAAAACAAATACTAGATTGCTAACACTGATGTCAAACTGTTAAATTATTGCTCTTGATGTTGAAGTTGAAACTCAAACCAAGCTGAATATGACTTGAACCGAACACTTGCGTGAAGACCACACACAAAAAGGCAAATATTCATCTTCATGGATAGAGTTAGAATTCTAGAATCTCCAAACCCAACAAAAGAGGTGTTTGAGAAATCCTTAAATTCATAAAAAAAGAGGTTCTAAGAGATTATAAAACTCAAAGAAGAAGATATTTTGGGGGAGCATCAAACTTAGGGTAGAACTGTCAAACCAAGTAGAATTAGGTCAAATAAAACCCATTAGTACATTCGGAACGCCCAAAAATATAGTAGTCGACTTTTAAATCCCCAAAATTAGACTTCGATACATTAAGATATGACAAAAATAATTTCAACCTTAGATTAATAGAATTCTAAACTTACAGAACTATTCATCATGAGTGGTCCCACTGTAGTACTGTTCACATAAACATTAACTCTTGTTTTTGTAGATCTGAATTCAAATCACATTTCTGAAGAAGAAACAGAAGATAATAAAATGTCGATGATGATGCTCATGATGGTGGTGATTTTGGAAGTTGATGGATGATGATGGAGTAGGTAGTGATAGAGGAGGGATCTCATGATACATAAACACTTCGCTCTGATGCTGTGTTAGAATTTTATGAATAGATAACTTACCCTAGATTGTATCAGCATCCTCTTTATATTGATGTAGAATAATATCAAATTATAAGAGTATCCTTATTTGTTACATACTCTATATCAAAATTTGAGAGAAAAAGTGATAAGGACATCACGCCATTTGATCGAGTCTATACGAGGAGACGACGTGCCATTTTCATTTAGTCTTAGCTGCTTTATTTTAGTTCAGTTGCTTAGTTGATTTCTTTTTTTGTAGGTATTTAGTATCACATCAGTTATTTACCAGAAGTACTCATCTTGTAAAGCCTATAAAAGGGCTAACAGACTTCCACTTTGAGATTATTGAATGCTTAAATTTTCTCAAATATTTCAGTTCAATTCTTGAGTTTTCTTGCTCTTGAGTTTGGGGTGCGAAGACTCCTCCTGCAATAACATTATCTCATGGTAGGATAGTTTGCATTTAGGATCAGTTAGAAACTTGCATGCCTACTAGAAGTGGTAGAACTTTTTATGTGGGAGAAACTTCTACTCCAATGGACCTTAACCTTTAGGATACACTTAACACAATCATTAATAAGATGAAAAAATAGACCAACAATTATAAGAAGTTAGAGATCAGATTGATGTCAATTATAAGAATCTAGCAACTCGACTTGATAGGGAAGAAACCAATCGTAGGAGAGCTACAGAGGAGAACAATTCGCGAAATGGTAGTAGGTCACCCAGGCGAAAGAGAGCTCAACCCTACAATACAGATCACACTGATGCCCAATATATCAAGAGCGTTAAAGTCGATGCTCCTTCCATCCACGGGCACTTAGATCCTCAAGTTTATATAGACTGACAGTTGGCCATGGACCGCTACTTTATTTGGCATGATATGGCTGAGTTTAGGAAAATTTGATTTGCTGTGATGAAACTAACAGGACAAGTTGGATAATATTAGGAAAACGTGGAGAGAATGATGAGGTATAGAAGAGAAGATCCCGTGAAGACTTGAGAAAGTATGAAAGAGAAGCTTATGTCGAAGTATGTTCCACCGTCATTCAGTCAGTAATTACTGGAAAAGAAAATAGATTGACTCAAAGAAACAAGTCAGCCACCGATTATATTGCTAAATTTGATGAATATTTGAATCGGTGCAGAGCAATCGAGTTAGAGTCTCCTGAACAGACCATTTCTAAATTTTGGTCAGGACCTAGGGATGATTATCGCCGAGAGCTTTTTCGCTTGAGACATCACGACTCTAGAGCAGGCTTATCAGCTAATCACTGATTTAGATGAGTCTAGAGGATACTACTTTCATCGGGCTGAGTTTAGGAATAACTCTGAGGCCGCAAACACTAGCAAACCAAGTTTTAACCGGTCCTTTCCTGTTCCGAGCAAACCTTCCTCGAGCTCTTCGTGCGTCAAACCAGCTGATTTTTCTACTGCAAAACCAGTAACCCTCGAGAGGAGGACAGCTAGGGAACCAGCAAAGGTCAACCCCCGGATTCAATGCTATAGGTGTCAAAGGTATGTACACCTTACCAGCCAGTGTCTGAGTCAAACCAAGACCCTCTCAGTGGAAGTTCTCATTGAAGATGTAGAAGAAGAGGGTGATGTTGAAGTGACTGTGCACCAACAAGACGATGACTCAGATGCCTCTGTTGAAGAATATGAATTTAATGGCTACATTAGAACTGTGAGAGAGACGAACCTAACTCTCAGTCTAGATCAAGTCCAGTCAGGTGTAGTTAGGTGCACCTTAGCCTGGCCTGAGCAACCCAACGACTGGAAAAAAAACTATCATCTTTTATACCTGCACAAAAATTGAGAATAAGAGCTGCAAGGTGATAGTGGATAGTGGCAGTTGCATCGAATTTAATCACCATCTTGGGAATGAAGCCAGTAAAGCATCTAAACCCCTATAAGGTTACATGGATCGACACTACGTCTATAGATGTTCAGAAGAGATGTCAAATTCTCATTCAATTTGTCACGTACATAGATAATGTGTGGTGTGAGATACTCCCTATAAATGTTGGTCATATTATTTTGGGACAACCATGGTTGTTCGATTTAGATGTGACCATATATGGACGTACTAACTAATACTCATTCATCCATAATGGCAAGAAGGTGAAGCTGATGTCCAATTAACCGAAACCCCCAAAACAAGAAAAAAGGATTGACAAAGGTAAAAAAAAGTGGATGCTTTAGTTCCTGAAGAAGAATGATAGGGGTAAAGGTAAGATGGTAATGAGTTTGATTAGCCACTACCAAATTGAAAAGAGTTTGAAGGATTTACTTGTTATGCACTCGTGGCTCGAGAGACTGAGTTAAATATCGAGATGTCGATTCCCAGACACATTACACCAATCCTGAAAGAGTTATCCGAAATCCTCCCAAAGATCTGCCAGGTGAGTTGCCTTTCATGAGAGACATTCAACATGCCATTAACTTATTGCCTGGAGCAACTTTGCCAAACCTGCCGCATTGCAGAATGAACCCTGCCGAGCATGCGGACTTAAACGAGTAACGACAGGTAGAAAAGTTACTTGACAAGCGATTCATCAGAGAAAATTTGAGCATGTGTGCAGTTCCAACATTTTTGGCACCAAAGAAGGACGACACATGGCGTGTGTGTGTGGATAACTACGCAATCAACAAAATCACCGTCAAGTATCATTTTCCCATCACCCGTCTCGATAATATGCTGGATCTGATGACAGGTGCCACAATCTTCTCCAAGGTTAATCTTAACAGTGGGTACCATTAAATTAGAATTCGACCGGGGGACGAATGAAAGACCACGTTTAAAACTAAGGATGTGTTGTATGAATGGTTGGTTATACCCTTTGGACTGTCCAATGTTCATAGCACCTTCATGAGAGTAATAACTCAATTGCTTCGGTCATTTATCAATAAATTCGTAGTGGTATACTTTGACGATATACTAATTTACAGTCGAACTCAGGAGCAACACGTGGACCATCTGAGACAAGTCCTTCGCACACTTCATGCTGAGAAGTTTTACGCATACCTAAAAAGTGTGCTTTCTGTACAGACATGGTTGTCTTGCTAAGATTTATTGTTTGTTTTGAGGGAGTTTTTGCAGACCTTGAGAAGGTAAAAGCCATCACCGAGTGGCCGCAATTCCGAACAATCAGAGAAGTCTGGAGTTTTCACGGGTTAGCCACTTTTTACCGTTTGTTTATAAAGAACTTTAGCGTTATTATGGCACCAATAACTGACCGTTTAAAGAGTGAAAGATTTCAGTAAACTCCTACCGCCACCGGGGCTTTTATCGAGATTAAGAGAATGATGTCTAAAGCCCCCGCTATACGTCTCCTAAATTTTTTGAAGGTGTTTGAAGTAACATGTGACGCATCGGGGCTCGCGATAGGTGGTGTATTGAGTCAAGAGAACCATTTTGTTGCCTATTTCAGGGAGAAGTTAAATGACGACCGATAGCGGTACTTCACGTATGATAAGGAATTCTATACGGCTATGCAGGCATTGCACTATTGGAGACATTATCTGCTATCACAGTAGTTTGTGTTGTATTCGGATCACGAAGCGCTGAAATATCTCAACTCCCAAAAGAGACTAAATGCGCGACACAGTAAGTGGGTAGAGTTCTTCCAGGACTACACATTTGTCCTCAAGCACAAGGCAGGAGCTGAAAACAAGGTTGCCCATGCGCTCAGTCGGCGTGTTATGATTTAATAGCTATGAGTGCAGAAGGTACCGGGTTCGAGAGATTGAGGGAGGAGTACGAATCGTGTCCTAACTTTGAGGAAATATATGTCGTGTTACGAGACGGTTCTATTCGAGAGATGGGCAGATTCCTGTTACAAGATAGATATCTATTCTGATTCCGTAAGCTATGTATTCTCTGTTCGTCCATCAAAGACTCTCTTTTGAGAAGTGCATGCAGGAGGTCTAACTGGACACTTCCATCAAAACAAAACGATTGAAGCTGTTGAGCACAGATTTTAATGTCCGAGCTTGAAAAATGATGTTGCTAAGGTCGTTGGCTAGTGTCGCACGTGTCAACTAGCCAAATAAAAAACAGATTGCCAGACTCTATAATCCTCTTCCTGTACCCAATTGCCCATGGCAGGATGTGAGTTTAGATTTCATATTATACCAAAAATACAGAAAAAACATGATTCTATCCTGATAGTGGTTGACAGATTGTCTAAAATGGCTCACTTCATTTCGTGCTCTAAAACATCGGATGCATCCCAGGTAGCTGTTATTTTATTTGATAATGTCGGCAAATTGCATGGGTTGCCCAAAACTATGGTGTCTGCCAACGTTAAGTTTGTTAGCTATTTTTGGCACAAGTTGGGAACCAAACTGAAATTCTCGACAGCCTTTCATCCACAAACTGATAGGCAAACCAAAGTAGTCAATCGAACCCTAGAAAATCTCCTTAGATGTCTCATTGGGGAAAACTTAAGAACTTGGGATCTGATCTTGCCTATGACCGAATTTGCATACAATAGTTCTGTCACTAGGACTACTGGTTTTAGCCCATTTGAAATAGTAACTGGCTTTATCTTAGGCAGCCAATTAATTTAGTTCGCATGACCCATCATTATTCTAATGTGCCAGATTATGTTTTGGCATTTGCATCTCATATACGTGCACTATATGAGGAGATCAAAGAGAAGATAATGAAAATAATGCTGAGTATAAAATATCTGCTGATTTACATCGTAAATTAAGGACATTTAATGTCAGGGACTATGTGATTGTCTGCATGAGACCCGAATGGTTTCCTCTGAGAACCGTGAAGAAATTACATACGCGAAGCGCATGACCATTCCGAATCCGCATGAAGATCAATTCAAACGCTTATGTGGTGGACTCCCACCATACTTCGGCATCGGTTACACTTTTAATGTTGAGAACGTGGTCCCATATAAAAGTACTTTTGATACCCCTTCTGATCCATTCGTGAATGAGCCTACTCAAGACCTTCTTTCTGAAAGCCCCACTACCTCCACTTCTCCCAAAATTATCCCATGCAACAGAAAATATAGACTCTATCTTGAATTATCGATTGTCTGTACCAGAAACGAAGGAACGCGACGCTATCTCATTAAGTGGAAAGGGAGACCTGATTTAGAAAATTTTTAGATTACTGAAGAGGACTTCCGGTAGCTTGATCTTGACATGTTTGAAGCATTACCACAACCAGCAACGATCTCCTGCCACACATCCGACAGGTTCAAGCTTGTCCCACTCTGGGAAAAATGATGAGGACATCATGCCATTCGATCGAGTCTATACGAGGAGACGATGTGCCATTTTTATTTAATCTTAGCTACTTTATTTTAGTTCAGTTGCTTAGTTTAGTTGCTTAGTTGTATTTCTCTTTGTGAGTACCACATCGGTTATTTCCCAGAAGTACTCATCTTGTAAAACTTATAAAAGGGCTACCCGATTTATACTTTGAGATTATTAAATGATTAAATTTCCTCAAATATTTCAGTTCAATTCTTGAGTTTTCTTGCTTTTGAGTTTTGGGTGCGAAGCCCGTGCAAGAGATGGAAACCCAAAATTCTATCTTGTTTCTTAAATACTAAATTTTAAACCCTAGTTCCTATTTGAAGGTGATTGCGGTCCAGACTGTATTACATCAGAAAGATTTGGGGGAGTTGTAGATTCCTCCAACATTTATTTACAGGCAATTACAGATACAATTCATAATCTGAGTAGGACTCCTAAAGATATATAAACTCCTAAAAAAATAGACTCATAATAGAAAACTAACTATTTAAGAGTTTAACACTCCCTCTCAAGCTGGAGCATAGATATCTATCATGCCCAACTTGTTACATAAGTACAAGAAAACTTTAGGAGAAACTTGTCTTGTAAGCATATATATGAGCTCTTCAGAAGATTGAGTGAATAAAATAGAAGTCAACTTCTAAGAGACTGCATCACGAACAAAATGGAGCCCATCTCTATGTGCTTGGTCCTCTCATGAAAAACAAAATTGTTGGCTATGTAAATAGCATCCTCGTTATTACAATACATAGACATCAGACTCTCTTTTGGTGCATGTAGCCTACCCCAAATACTTGGGACAAATGGCTTAGTTGTTGTTGTATAGACATCAGACTATCTAGAAGAAGAATTTCAGCCACACCATCTCACACGCTGTATGAGTTATCACTCTATACTCTGCTTCAACACTAAAAAGAGATACAATACTTTGCTTCTTACTCCTCCAAGTAACCAGATTATTTGTAATATAAGTGCTCATCCAAGTCAATATAAGTGCACTAGTCATATCTAAACTCTCTCTTTTATTTTACATAGTTAGATCTGAAAAAGCTTCAATTTGTAGATGTCCATGAGTATACAATAGTCCTTTACCGAGAGATTTTTTAATGTGTGTCAGACTTCTTAAGACAACCTTCCAATGAATCTCTTCAGGTTTATGCACAAACTCACCAGTGCAATAGCGTAGGCAATATCTGGTCTCATAACCGTGAGTTAGATAAGTTTACCGATGAATCTCCTGTACTGAGAAGCATCCTCAAATAAAGGTCTAGTCCTCTCCCAAATCAACATTAATATATATAAGAGTACGCACTAGCTTACAGCCAAGTAGTCTAGTCTCTTGTAAATTCAAAGCATATTTTCATTGAAAAAGAACTGCTCCATGTTACTGTAAACAATTTCAATCCCAAGAAAGTACCTTGGCCTACTCATGTCTTCTTTAGTCATATAGTGAGTCTTAAGATACTCTTTAGCTTTCTCAATGTCATTAAACATCATTCCAAGTCAGTAGATTGTCATCAACATAAACAAGAATCACAGTACTTGCAGTAGTCTTGTGAATGAAAACAAAATGATCAGAATAACACTTCTGAAACCCCACTTTGGAGATGATATAACTGAACTTATCAAATCAGGCTAACGGATTTTACTTAAGAACATATATCAATTTTTGTGCTTGCATACCCAGGAAGTTGCTCCATAAAGACCTTTCCTTAAGTTCACCATACAGGAAGACATTTTTCACGTCCAGCTAAAACATCGATCACTAGTGGTTAACAATCAGAGAAAACAAGACGTGGTGGAGTTGAGATAAGCCACAAGAGAGAAGATAATCCACTCCATAAGTTTGAGTAATGCCACGAGCAACAATACGAGCCTTATATCTGTTCATTGTGCCATGTGGACTATACTTGGTAGAAAACACCCAACGGTAATTGATTATAGGTAGTCCAGATGAAATAGGCAGAAGATCCCAAGTCTTACGTGAGACGAGAGCATCTATCTCGTCATTTATGGCCTGCTTTTATTCCGAGTACATTAATGCTTCTTGATAAGACTTAGGTATAGAAACAAAAGATACATACAAATCAAACCCACGAGACAGTAGGGTAAGAGGATCATGGAAAATAAAATGGAAAATAAGATGCTGAGTACAAGATCATTTACCCTTTCGATGAGCAATAGGAATGTCCAAGTCTGAAAGAGGAGAAGTATCTATCTCAACAATAAAAAGTGAAAGAGCAGTAGGCAGAGAAACAAAATGAAGAAAATCAGGATCAACAACTGAAGATTCTGGATGAGCAGAGAGTAAAGTAGAGACCACATTCTTGAAATATTTAGTATACACCTGCAATGATTTAGATTCAATCTCTTTCTTCAAATCCTCAAAACTAGGTATAAATTGAGATAGAGGATCACAAATAGTAGGAGCAAAATACAAAACTGACTCAGAGGCCACATCAGCAGAAGTATAAAATTTACTTTGTACAGGATCAAGACATCTATAGCCTTTCTGTATTCATGAAAAATCAACAAAGAAACATTTTATAGCTCTAGTTTCTAACTTATCCAATTCAGGTTGAATATTTTAAATAAAACAAGTAGAACCAAACACACGAGGAACAACAAAAATAGGTTTATCAAGATACATGTAAGAAAAGAGAATTTTGTCATGAAGTATTGAAGAGGACGTTCTATTTATTAATTGATAAGTATAAAGAATAGCTTCTACCCAAAAAGTTTTAGTTACATGCATGTGAACCAATAAGGTGTGAGCTTACATCTAGAAGGTGTATCCGTTTTCTTTCAGCTATCCCATTTTGCTATGAGCTGTGTAGACAAGTAGTCTGGTATAATTACCATGTGATGCATAAAAATGAAAAAGTTTCTTTTGATTATGGGCGTGTTTGGATTCAAGGAAGTGGGAGAAAAATAGAAAGTGGGAAAACTCATTTCTTACTTCCCTTGTTTATTCTGAACCCGAAATGGGAAATAGAAAAACCCTTTTCCTTTTTCTTTTACCCTTTTACACATCCCTTTTACATTACCATTTTTTTCACTTTAGGGTGCTACAGTTAATTTTCTGGTCATGTAAATCTCACTTGTAATAAGTTGTACCTTAATGCATTAAATTTTGATGTTATGTAAATTGCACTTGCAGTCTAATTACACTTCAAAAACATTATTCAGAATTAACATTTAATTTAATACTCCTTCCGTCTGGGAATAGCAATGTGTTTTTGGGCCAAAATTATTTCAAATTAGTAGTCCATTTTGAATCTCAATACTATTTTTACAATTCTCAATGCTATTTTTACCATTCCTAATATACTTTTACCATTCTCAATACTATTTTTATCATTCCCAATATATTTTTATCATTCCCAATATTAGTTTCACCATTCATAATGCTACTTTTACCATTCAAGCTTCAACCCCTACAAACTCTTAATTTCCATCTCCAATCAAAAAATGACAAGTAAAACCGGACGACGGGAGTATTATTTTTATAGTCAACCTTTTCATTTCCACTTTCATATTACTAGCAGAACACCGAAAAGCACAGTATATTTTTTCACTTACACTTTCACATTACGGGCCTGTTTGTTTCGTTGCAAAACGTCGCAAGTCGTAAGTCGTAAAATGAGAATGAAAAAAATGAATTGTAGCAGAGAAAATATATTGTGTTTTACGGTGTTTGGTTGATAAAGTGAAGTGTAAATAGAAAAGTATATTGTGTTTTACGGTGTTTGGTTGATAAAGTGAAAGTGTAAATGGTAAAGTATATTGTGTTTTACGGTGTTTGGTTGGTAATGTAAAAGTGTAAGTGGAAAAGTTGACCACAAAATTAACTGTAGCAGTGATTTAAATATTATAAATACTATTAAATTAAATCTACTATTGCAAATTAAATTGTATTAATAAATTTGAGATAAAAAATTAATAATCTTAATATTTGATTTATAACAATAATATTAATAAAATATTAGTATAAATAGTAAAATATTACTAAAATATTAACTAAATAAATAATATAAAATTTTAAGAAAATCTAAAGAACGTTAATAAAATTTTAAGAATACTAATAAAATATAAATATTAAAAAATGTTACAACAATAATAAAATATAGTTATAATATTATAATATTAAAAATACTTGAAAATTATTATAATATAAAGTTTATTATAATATTATTGTAATATTATAGAAATATAAAATTAATAAAGTAAAATATAATTATAATTTAATAATAAATTATCATTATAGTATTATTATACTGAATTATTATTACAATATTACATAATAAAATATTAATATAATAATAAAATATTCTGATATTAATAAAGTAATTTTTTATATTAAAAAATAAATAATTAAATATATAGTAATTTTATATTAAACTATAATACTGTTATATTAATAAAATATTAACTCTAAATAAAATAATAAAAAATTAAATAAGTATTAATAAAATAATAAAATATTAAATTAAAATATTAAATTAAAATAGTAAAATATTAAATATTAAAACAATAAAAAAGTTAAAGATTAAAAATATAAAATAATTAAATAATTAAATAAGAAATTGAACACTATTAAAATATTTAATATTTAATTATATATTAAAAAAATAATTAAATATATAGTAAAGTATAATATTGTTATATTAATAAAATATTACCTCTAAAAAAATAATAAAAATGGAATAAGTATTAATAACATAATAAAGTATTAAATAAAAATATTAAATTAAAATAGTAAATATTAAATATTAAAACAATATTAAAAACAATAAAAAAATTAAAGATTAAAAATATAAATAATTAAATAATTAAATAAGAAATTGAACACTATTTAAAATATTAAGTATATAATATTAAATTATATATTGATTATCCAGTAACTGTTTTGAACTGTAAGTGTACTACAAGTGAGAGTTACATGACCACAAAATTAACTGTAGCAACTGCAAGTGGGAAAATATGAGTGTAAAAGTGAGATTTACATGACCACAATTTAACTGTAGCAACTGCAAGTGGGAAAAGAAGAGTTGCAAAAGTTTTTTTACATTTTGCATTTGCAAACGAAACCAAACAAGTGTAAAATGTAAAGTTGCAAAAGTTTTTGCATTTTGCAAACATTTTGCAAGTTACCAAACACGCCCTACAAACGAACACCGAAAATGAGAATTGCACAAATCTCAATTTTTCACTATACTTTCCCATTTCTCATCTTCATTTCACACACCTTTTCATCCCACTTCCATCAAACTAAACATGCCCTATATTCAAGAGCATTATCTTTGCACAAAACATGAATAGTAGTATAAAACTGAGTTTTATAGTAGAAAACTGGGTTTTATTTCAGTGATATTTTTTTGATGACACCAGAAACTTGAGTCCAGTCATCCAGTAAATACACCCACGACATTCTAGAATAATCATTCACAAAAACTAGAAAATACCAAAAATCAGATATAAAAGTAATTCGACACGTTCCCTAAATATTAAGTGGACCAATTCAAAAAGAGAACTACTCCTATTATCAACACGACTAGGGTAAGAAGCACGGAGATGCTTTCTTAACTGATAAGACTCATAATCTGAAGTAGTAATAGAGGACTCGACATCCTCTTAACACAACTTTTGCAAAGAAGGATGCTCTAACAGACGGTGCCATTGTAGTGGAGTATCAGAAAGAGAAATGTCAGCTAAAGCAGAGTGGAGTATATTATTATCAAGTAATAGAGGCTGTCATATTCACAACCTGAATCAATCCTCATCCCAGTCTACATTTCCTGAAACGCATAATGAAAAGGGTAAAATATAGCACAACAACGATTTTGTGTAGTAAGTTTGCTGATAGATAGTAGACTAATAGGGAATTAGTAATAAATAAGACATCGTTTAGTGACAAATAAGAGGTAGCATGAACAACTCTCTTTCTATGAACAATGAAAGAGGTACCATCAATAATATTAACATGAGGAATATTATTTAGGAAAGAAAAATAGTGAAACTTGTCTTTGATATTTGTCATATGAGTAAATGCTCCTGAATTTAAAACCCAAGGATTTATCAGTAAAAGCAGCAAATGCATTCAACATAAAGCAGACCCCATGTATGGTACTATTAGCTGACTGAGATGGCTGAGCAATTTAAAAATGAAGAAAACGACCTGAACCTAACCCATGCATGGTACTATTAACTGATTGATATGGTACTATTTCTTTGATACCATCATCTAAGTAATAGAGGCTGCCTGCCATATTCACGACCCAAACCAATTTTCATCTCAATCTGCAAACACTGATACATACAATGCGAAGGGTGAAATATAGCATAACATCGGCTCTTTGTAGTGAGTTTGCTGATAGATAGTAGACTAATAGGGAATTTAGGAATAAATGAGACATCAGTTAGTGACAAAGAAGAGGTAGCATAACTATGGAAGAGGTACCATTAGCAATATTAACAGGAAAAATATTATTTAAGAAAGAAAGTGTAATTTTTCTTTAATACCTGTTTTATGAGTAGAGCCTCTTGGATTTAAAACCCAAGGCTTCTTAGTGGAGGCAGTATATGCACTCATACTTGAAGTAGACTTATACATAGTACTATTAGCTAACTGAGATGGCTGAGCATTATGAAATCAAAGGAAATGATTATAGTTTGCTTGAGAGACTGCATAGTAGATGCAACAATAGAGGAGATAGTAGTTGAAGTGGATGTAGATGTAGAATCGGTAACCTGAGCCTACTCAAGTTTACCAAACTCTGCCCATCACTTATTTGATGTATGATTGTTTATATCACAATGAGCAATGATGTTGGCTCTTATCTTTGCGTCCACACCCCCCTGAATTGCGACCACGATCACGGTGACATCCTCCACCTCTGCCACGACCCTTGAGTATAATAGCAGAGTTCTCAACACCAGAAGAAACATCAGAAGACCTCTCATAGAACAACAAACTTGAGATAGAGTGATAAAGAGAATGAATTATATCACTACCAAGAATCTGTCATTGAACTTGATTGGCCAAGGAGGTATCTAACCCAGATAGAAACTTAGCTATTGCTAGCTCATCAGGATACCGCGAAGCACCTTCAAATCCAATACAAGAGATTGATAAAAAACTTATTGGGAGTCCCTTTCAACTTAGAGTAGTTCTCAGACAGAGCGACCATCCTGTGTCAGTAAAAATAATTTCTTATACAGATCAGCAATACGAGAAATATTTTGCTTGCAAGAATTCATCTCCTTGAATACATTCTATATTTTTTGACAGTTAGAAACATGACACTTATACTAACCTTCTCATCCATACTGCTGAGCAGACACATCATCATGCTACAGTCACCATAGAAAGTAGTACCCATTGTTGGAGGATCTTGTGTAATATGCTTCAGTTTCTTTTGCGGCCCAACAAAGAGATGAATCAACAACGTTCAAGCTGTGCAATAGATAGCAGTAAAGAGATAGATGATCTCGACAAACTCTGTAGTGGCATCGAGAGGTCACCAATAGGCACAGAAGAGTAGCAAGAACCTCAGCAAGGTCATTAGCAGGGCCTCACGAGGTCACATAGAGAGGCATGAGTGGTCTTTGGGTGGTTAAGGCAAGAATGGAGATGGGTTGGTCTTCAGGTGACGACGAAGATAGGAGAAGGACTTGGGTTATTATTTTTTTTTGCAGATCTTAGATTAAGATCACATGAGATCTGAAAGAAGGAGAAAAAAGTACAAAGAAAAGGAAGAAGAAGATGGTGTTGATGGGTGGTGGCTAGGGTTAGGATTTTTTTTACTGTGATACCATATTCAAATTTGAGAGAAAAAGATCTGAGAGAGTTGTAGATTCCTCCCGTAACACTATTATTTATAGGCAGTTACAAATACAACTCATAATCTGTGTAGGACTCCTAAAGATATAGAAACCCCTAATAGAATAAAGACTCTTAATAAGGAAACTAACTATTCAATAGTTTAACACTCTAATATACATGACCTAGAAATCTGTTTAAAGCATTCTTGCAAATTGTGTCAGGTATGAAGCAAAGTGACAATTTTTTGAGTGGTTATAAGCAAGAAGTCAACATGAGAAAAAGTTTATTGTTGTTAATCTTCTAGTTGAGAAAAATTTGGGCAGTATCGAGGCTTGCAATAAATTTAGAAGACACCCTCCTCATGTAACTCGGTTCAGACCTTCAACAAAAACTAGCTTAACAACATTACTACATTGCAGTTACTGAGTAGTTTTGTGCCGGTTTTGTATTTATGTCTCTAGCAAGTTATGTAATGAGTAATCTGGATGTTTCTGTGAGCATATGATAGATTCTGGGAGTAGTTCTTAAATGTTAGTAATTTCTATATATAATGGGAGAAGGGACATGCATTGGCCATTGTTACTGCTGCCATTATTGCGCTTGTCTCATTGTATAAGGTATCACATTATATAGTGCAAATATAACACCAACACAAATAGATATAGGCTCCATACCATGTTTCAAAAAATGTAAAAAGAGCAGGTGCTCCGGCTGTAATTTTCCTGTTTGCTTAGTTATCATCATGGTTTGCTAGGGAAATTTACCATAGTGGAATCTTGTGGAATAGAAATGAGTATTTTCGGTTTAAATTTCTGCTAGAGCATTACAACAAATTTATAAACACCCTTCTCCAAAACCCCCACAAGAAAAAGAGAAAAAGAAAAGATACTAGGAAACACATACATGTTTATTGCAACGATGGGTTCCTCTACGGGTTTTCTACAAAAATTAAAACTTCTTGACATGGGCAAATTTGAGCTTTAGAATAACTAAATTTTGCATGCACAATCCTGTGTAAATAAAGTGTTCTAATGTAATATACACACCCCTATATTGGACATGCCAAAATGCTAGTTGACAATATTGCAGAAGTAGTGCTCCACATGTGTAGAAATGAAATTAAATTGTGTACAAATAGCAAACATTTTTTACATGAGCTTGCGAAGAGATGTAAACTGTCTACCAAGAACCAGAACCTTGACTCAATGATATAATTGCAAAATTTGCAAATTGCATGCAAATTTGGAACAGAGGATAAATCAGAAGTTTAATGAAACATTTACAGAGTTGGACACATCAGTCTTTTGGTGGTAATAAATGCTGTATTTGGGTGCATGCAAATTTGCAACAAATAATAAGAAAGACAACCCAGCTTTATATGGTCGTCTATCAAGCACATTCACACAATAGTGAACTTCTCCTTTTAGTATTTATATAAATGGGACGTCACCCTCATGATTGTGCCAACATTTGGATACACTTGCTTATTCCATATTCCAGACTTTAGCTCCTTGGAACACCAAATCGGTAAGTCACTAATCCTTTAAATGGAACATGTAAGGTACTTTATCTACATGGATTTATCCTTCCCTGAGAACAAAGGTTCTTAATAAAGTCTCTGCCGCTACATAAAAACTCTGAAGTTGTGGTGAGGGTTGAGAGTAACATATTTCTCTAACACGCTCCCGCAGTTTGAGTGTCCTTTTTATGTGCCAAAACCTGAGTTTTTATGCTACAATTTTTTTAAATTTTTTTTATACGCGTCGGGTGGGAATTGAACCTTGGGTTGTTTTAATACCATCCTAAAGTGCCTACCATTACATCAAAACTCCGAAGTTGTGATAAGGGTTGAGTAATATATTTATATATTCCAATAGTTCTCTTCAACTTGGTACTTTAGGTATCTTTTTGAACTAAAACGGTAATTTTTTTCTTTCACTGATAAAGAACTTCAACAATTCCAAATCTTTCATTAGTCAGGTGACACTTAGATTGAACTAGGTAAAAGATTCGCAGCCACCGCCGTGCCACTTGACCATGCTATCAAATTCAATCCAACACGGATATACATAATATTCATATTCTTGTAGTAAACTTCCCCCTTTTCCTTTATTTCTTTTTATCTTGAATCACATTCTAGTTATCTTCCTAAATATAAATTTCTATTATTTATTTGTTCTAGTATGTGTTTTCAATTTTATTGTATGTAAATATACATCCCTTAAAAGCTCCCTTCTTTTTTCTATTGAGAATTCCGTTAGGGTCGGAATAATTCAGCGAATATTGCTACAGTTAGCTATTCACTTTGAATTAGTGAAACATCCTTCAAAGTTTTATGTCTAGTGAAATTTATTTTCCTTACTGGTATAAGAGCACTTCATATTTTATATAATCTCCCCTTTGTCGAAAAGGCCATTGCTTCTTTTGAAAAATCCAAAATGTGAATTGGCAGCTGGAAGTTATTTCATAAGTTGGAGACAAGAAGGATAAAAAGAATGAAACGAAATGAAACATCAACTAAAATCAATTTCAAAATGTGAGTCAATTTGGTTGGCGTTCTCAATGTCTGCCACTACATCAAAACTCCAAAGTTTTGATGAGGATTGAAGGATCTACTTTAATTTTCTAGCGCTTGTTGCAGGTAGGAGCTCCTTCGATCGTGGGTTAAAACCTGAGCTTTTGCATCATAGTATTTCTTCAATGTGCTTGAAATCTGTGCCAAGCTCAATTTGAACTTGGTGGAACTGATACTATTAATGTCCCTATCACTGCCCCAACTCTAAAGTTGTGTTGAGGGTTGACAGTAATATTTTTATATTTCAACAGGATTATTTTGTGTTTTGGAGACAAGTTCTTATTACAAATGGCATCATCTTCTCTTCATATAGACTCTTAGTTTCGGCTCCCTTGTTCCATGAGCTTAAACTGCTGTGATAAATAAGGCATGACTCCCGACACTCTAGTTGGCCTTCTAGATTTTCCGGCAAGTGCCTTATTTATACATACTTTTATCTGCCATGAAACTAATCTTTTTGTGAAACCTTCTTAATTTAGAGTCAGAGTTCATGCTCACGGGTGACTTCATTTTATGAGCTTCCAATTGCATGCAACCAAATGAGCTTTAAGTTAAAAAATCTCTCTTTAGCTCCCATGCGGAAGCTCTCTCTCTCTCTCTCTCTCTCTCTCACACACACACACACACACACACACACACACACACAAAAAAAAAAAAAAACACGAGTGCGCGCGCACACACTCTTGCACCCTCAAACATACAGACTGTCAGTTGTCCATTCCATGCACGCAACTGGCCTAACTCCTAAGTTGGTTCTATACATGAAGTCAAATAATTAACTGTCAACTTTTGAAGATTTTTAAAGTCTTGGGTTCCAAATATTTAAATTTTAAATTGTGGGAACTCTCTTTTCAAATTTCTTATTCTATTATTTAAAGGTAAGTAATCAGTGTGTTTCTGCATTGGAAAGTTTGTGCTCCTAAGTTTTTTATTCTACACCTAATCACTCAAAAGGAGAAAGCTTAACCATTTCCCATAATAATATTCTAAAGGGAATATAATGGGACGGGATATGGTTTCTCAACTTTTCAGGCGTGTTTTATCCTTATACGCACAATATGCCTTTGACAATTATCAGAGTTATGGATGTCTCTGAACAACTCCAAACCACAAAACCAACCCCCGCACCATCCCCAACCACCAACCACCAGTGCCCCCGCGCATGCTCTTGTACGCACCCACCCTCACAAACACACACAAGCACACAGACACAAAGAAAATGATAATACTTCAATCAGCTGTAGGTTTGTTGATGATAAAAAAGAATATCATCTTAGGGAAGACTTCCGTTTTCTTCCCTAAATGAGTGCCATGTTGTAGTCCCGTGCGGAGAAATCTTCTATTTCTTTTATTTAAACCTTTATGGTTTAAAAGTTTTTGCTTGATATAGAGTCAAAAAGAAAACTTGTATTCTATGATTTCTTTCCTGCAAATTAAGGTTCTAAACTTATGTTTCGGCGTTAAATAATAGCTTGTTATTTCTAGGTTTTGGCTTGTGTATATCTTGTACTCACTGAGCGTGAATGCATTTCCTTTTTATTATAGCATCTTAAACTGATCTCTTTCCTTGAGTTGCAGTGACTGACATTTTATACGATATTTAGGTCTGCACGTGAGCTTAAAAAAGCTGACGAGGAGGACATTTATCAAGCAATTGATTATGATGCACCCCTTGAACCCAAGGAAAGCACAATTGGACTTGGCGCTAAGGTTCACTTCGTTTTGTTGATTATACTTTACTCGATATTTCTTGAAAATTTAGGTGGTCTGTCTTTTCTAAATACCATTTACCGGAACTTGGATGCAAATAGGTGGGAGTTGGAATCGCTGTTGTGGTTTTTGGTTTGGTTTTTGCTTTGGGAGACTTTACTCCCCCTACAAGGTAAATATATACAATACTTCGATTATGTGGTCTGTGTATTTGCTAGAGAGGTATATGGTTTCAGAAATCTTATTACAGTTTCACATAATCATTTTTTACCATTTGACGACTAGTTCCTTCTGTGCATCTGGAAATAATCTATACTAGATCTTGGGTATGTGGATGCACGTGAAATGAAACTCTACCATGGATCTAGATAAACTCTGATTTTATGATTCATTAGGGTGTCTATACAGAAGGTACAATTAGTACTTTTAAGTTTATAAAGACACATAAATTCCATTAAGCAATATGTGATATTAAAGAAAATGTATGTTGGCTTTAGCCTGAAGTGTAAAATACTCATAAATTTATGTGCAAGAGTTGTGACGTGGAGGGGTATTTACATGGATGGAAATGATTTTTATTTGTGTTTTTTCTTGGATTTTTATTCTGTGTTGCTGAGTTGGAAATGATAATGGCTGCTTCAACGTGTATGACATCAACTTGTACCATCCCTAACTAAACACGTTGTGTCAACTTGATTTCTGAACAAATCCAATTACCATCTCCCTAACTAAACATTTTGTACCAACATGAACTTTAAAGGCATCAACTTGTCCCATCCCCAAGGTCATGGATCCATATACATGATTTCTGAATCTCCTGTAGGGCTTTTCCAACTTTGTGCCGACTTTGGTCTCTACCAGTAGCAAAAAAAAAAAAAAAAAAAATGATAATGGTTGCTTCGAAGTTCAAATGTCATAAACTATGAAGGACATGTTTATTAATTATCAAAAGAACTATAAAAAATATAATTACATAGAACCAAGAGCTATTTTCTCATTATACAGACCCATACAAGACCAAATCCTATTCAAACTGTTACTAAAACTCCAAATACTACTGGGATTCTATGACTATAACTAAACAATTTTATATTATAATTAATAATGTTAAGCTGGGTTATTATTGGGTTATTGGGTATTGGGTTGTCACCCATATACCCATCTTGTCTTCTATATATATGTTGTATATTCTCTTGTGAATAATATGATTTTCCTATTAAGGGTTTCTACTTCTCAACACGGTATCAGAGCAAGAGAAACCATAATCCTCAAATTTACCTCCTCAAAACTCTTCCTTTCCTCAAATTTCTTCTTTCTTTCCCCCACCATCAACCTCCCAAGACTTCGCCGCCCCCTCCAAAGGGTTGCCGCCCCCTCCATAGGCCTCCAACAGTGCCGCCGACCCCCCATAGGCCTCAACCGAATATATTTATATTACTAAGACTCACACTGTGGTATGAACATCAAGAATTTGCCTACTAAAGACCGAAAAACGAGTAATGAAACTGCTGAAAACAGCTATAGAAATATTGAAACAAGTGTTGAGACTACTAAAAACTGTTGTTGCAAGTGTCAAAATTGTTAAAGTGCTGATGATGAATGCTGAATTACTTGGTATTGATGCCAAACTATTGAATTGCTGATGCTCAACTCCTGATTGTTGATATATAATTATTGAATTACAAACCAAACAAAAAAGAAATAACAAATCAAATCAAACTAGGAGTTGAACAGAAACAAAGAAAACCCCACTCTAGAAATTATGAATCTGAACCAATATCTGAACCAAACTCCTATGCGAAGACTGTGTGTGAGGTCAAATACTAACCTCTTGTGCTCACCTTGATGATCTCCTCTAATCACCTCGATTAATGTCAATTTGTCATGCTTGTACGAAGCTACCCGATCCAAGCAGAATAAGCCTAAGCAGCACTCACTAACTCATCTGGGTAGCCAAAAAACCTAGAGATAGACACATGGGTCACCAAAGTGAGCCTCCATACATTGGTTTACGACCAAAATCAATCTCTATCATACGATCGATTTTTTAACAACCCTCCATTGTTTTTAAAACACCTTGCTGTTTGTTGTCCAGATTTGATAGCAGATCCCAACTTCATGTGAACACCTTCACGTGAAGCCAATACAATTTGGTATTCCGTGTTCGGAGCTCTCACTGGAGGTAGAACTTATAAAGATTTCTACGCACACGTGATTTAATTTTTTTTTTATTTTCGTTCATGTGTGACGAGGGCTATCACATGTCCTTCAGTGTGATAATCAACCCATTCTAGACTTGACATTGTGAACCACATCTCCAGATCTCGAGGAGATCTCATCCCGGCAATGGAATCATACCTGTGCCTGTCGCACATGGCATCATTTCTCTGCCCATTTTGCCGCTGCCTCTCACGGTCTTGTAGTGCTGTTGAATGTGAATATCAAGTTTTGAATCTAATTGGATTCTGATGAGCACATATGAATCAGATGTGGAAACTGATGCGGATGTGAGCTGAATCTTCTCGTAAACAAATTTGAAAGGAAGACATGACATAAAGAGGATGGAAAGAACAAAGACAAGTTGTTGAATAGTTGAAAGCAAAACCTAATTAAATTAGGACAAATTGCTGAAAACTGAATTGTTGAAAACATACTGAAGATGGCAATAAATTGCTGTCTTGCTAAATTGTCAAATGGCAAAAGAGGAAAATAAATTGCCAAATTACAAAGACGAATTGTTGAAGATGAAGATAGATAAGATTGTCAAAGAAGAATTCCTTAAGACAAAGACGAATTAAAGGAAAACAAAAGATTCAATGCAAAAGCTATTACAGTGGCTGCATAATCTCACAAAGGAAAAAAAAGAACAATATACAGATGTGAACAAAAGAAGGGCATGAACAAAGAAATTCCAAACAAAATTGTGATTACAAAGAAGATTCAGAAAACCATCAAACTCCACTTTAATACAATGTAGATTATGAAAGCCAGCATAGCTAGGATGTCCCCGTCAACCTTAAGGAAAAAAAAATGTAGATTATGAAAGGTTACATCCTTACTAATTATTAAAAGAAATACCAAAATAAATTACATACTATGAGTAATCCTCTCCTTATATATAGACCCATAAAGACCAAAATTTTAGTTAATGTATTACTTCAAATCAATACTTCAGTGTTACAAAAGCGGTAAACGGGCCGGGCCGGTGAAACCACTGCCCAATGCCTACCTGCTTAGCCGGGCCTAGGCAAAAAAGAAGAAGTAAGAAATCAGACCTTAACTTGCCTGCCACCTTCAGCCGCCATCGGATGCCTCCTCCGACCACCTGACTCTAACCCATCTTTTCTCCTCTTCCTCAAATGCTGTTTTTTTTTTTGGGGGAGGCGGGGGGTGTTTTTTTTTTTTTTTTTTTGGGGGGGTGGGTGGGGGGGGGGGGGGTGGGTTTCAACAACAGGCAGAGGCGGTGAGCAAGGTAAGGTCTGATTTCTCTTTTTCTTCTTTTTAGGGGTATGCGCCTAATATCAGCACCTACCCTCAGATCAAAGTAGTCTAGGCGCTGCTTTGCCCAGGCCGGCTTTCTTAAACTGATTACTTTTGGGACTTTATTACTAAACAATTGTACATTATGATTAATTACCTATTATATCTAACAAAAGGCATATTTGAAACTGGTTGACATGGAACAGTCATTCTTTTTAAAGAGAAGTCCGAACCCACTATTCTTTTTAAAGAGAAGCCCAAACATGAACATAGCCTCATGGCTTTTTGGCATTATATATGGAGATATTAAGGAGCATTGTTTCACGTTATCACGAATGTGGAGTTTACATGCTAGAATTTATAATAAGCTTACTTGTAATGGTACGCATGCCTAGTAGCTACAGTTCATTCGCTAATGTAGCTGATTTTGGTCATGAAGATTTATGTCAAATTATGAGCATTATTTTCTTTTTATTGGAAGAAAAGCTGAAATTGAATCAGTATAAACTAAAGGGTGACTTGCAAGTACGAGAATGAATTATTACTCACACTACCCCTCAAGGACTTGTATTAAAAGTCCATTCAGACTGTATCTTTGACTTAAACATCCTTTCATAGTTTGAGAGGTTGTATGCAATTTCTTTCCATCTCTGTCCCTCTCACTCTCCCATCCTAACTTGCCTCTTTCGTCCTCTTTTGGACTCTCTACCCCCCTCCCCCCGTCTCAACCCTTTACTCCCCTCTTTGCCCTTTCTCCTCTCCTATCTTTCCTTTGATTTTCCTTCTCAGGACCAAATTCTTCCTCAAAAAATATTGCTCCTCTCAAGGCCTGCAATGTAGAAAAGAAGAGGTATTAAATATAAAAAATCTGACAATATCTAACAGGAGTCTTACACTTATAAATAAGGTAACAATGCCATATATAGCTATGTAATTTATGTTTCACAAGTTTGACAAAAAAAAATACTTTTGACATATTAAATTACTAATTATTGATAGATTACTTGGGGAGTGAGAAAAGGGAGAAAAAGGGGGGGGGGGGGGGGGGGAGAGAGGGGGGGGGGGAGAGAGAGAGAGAGAGAGAGAGATGCGTTATGACATTTGGCTCACTAAGTTGATGGAAGTGACAAATATGGTTCGGATCTATACGACTCAAAAGGCAAAACTTGGAGTCTTGGGTCACTCATATCTAAACATTTAACCAATTTTCTTTTATTCTATGTTTGAATAAATATTTTTCTTTTTCCATATTCCTTCTTTAACTGATAGAGTGGATTCAAGCTATTTGACCTTAAAATCTTCACCTTAGCTTGAAAGATTGAATGCAATTTTAAACCGCATGTACTCCAAGCTTCACCTTAAACCTAAATTAGAACTCCGATACCTCAACTTCACCCCGAGCTTTCTCCCCCTTTTCACTCCAGTATCTCGTCTTTACCCAGTACCCATACTTCTCTTTAGTACCTTGACTTCACCCACAAGCCTACACCTCATTTAGTTCTAGTACCTAGTTTTCTCCTCGAATATGCTAATATTTTTTTTAACAATCTCTTGTAGTACTAGTACCATGCATCCAAAATAAGACCTGATCCACCTTTAGCTTAATACCACTTTATTATGACAATGGCCACTAAGTTGATGGCAGCAGAAATATGCTTAGAATCCATATTGACCCAAAAAGAGAAACCCTATTGGACTCTTAGGTCTAATCAAATTTAAGCACCTATCCATCTTCTTTTATTTAATGCTGGAGAAAACCCATCCTTTTCGCTTTCCATATTTTCCCTTTAACCTCTTGAGTGGATCGAGCCACATGCATAGTCATTTAATGTACCACAAAGAAAATGAGCAAATCGACACGCAAGCTGAATGTAAAATTAGCAAGCTTCTACTCCGTAGTCTGATAACCTAGATGACTTGAAAATGAAAGGAAGAAATTTTAGGCATGCTATTGGTCATGTGTAAGTATATGTATAGAAGATTTCTTCTTTCTTTCTTTATTATTATTATTATTATTATTATTGTTATTATTATTTTATTATTATTAAAGTCTCACACTCCCATCAAGTATTCCTTATTTTTCAATACTTTAGTCTTAGATTCTCATTTACCTAATACATTTATTTTTCCCTTTTCATAAGCTAACAATGGTCTTTTCATAACAATAGATCCCAATTTCATGCAGACTTCACATAGTTAATTCAAATTGTTAACTTCCCTATGAATCATAGAATCATAGTTTTAGCTTTCCCAAATTAGTTTCCTTTTTTTTTCTTACACAACTCATTCTAGTGAGCTCAAGCTTGCACTTTCTCACAACTTACAAACTAACTACCACCTTTAAAATATTATATGAGTAATTCACATGCTACCAATGCTAAGCTAGAGGCTCTCTTACGAATTCACATGAACTGATAAATTCATGCCTTTCAATTAAATTTTCGAACTCACAGTTTCCTAATAAATACATAAGAATACATGAATTTTTAACTTAGTCACCCACAAGGACCCTCAATTTCACTACTTGTTAATGATTTCAGAAGATTCACTGAAAATTTAATCTTTTCGACCAGCACATTATCATCACTAAGTTTTGATCCCACCCATCTAGAGAACATTAGAATAATAAAGTTACAATTTTTTATATCTTTTTAAGAAAATTTCCAACATATTAAACTTCTTTTTATTATGTTAACCATTTTTGTGAAGAAAACAAGAAAAAGATGAGATTTTTATACATTGTTAAGCTTCAAATCCCTACTTTCTTTTACTCTTGCCCCTTGCTTCCCTTTGACCTTTATTTATTACCACCTAAATTCGAGAAAGAGTCATGATAAGAGAGAGAAAAGCAAAGATAACAAAGAGTAGAAAGGTAGCAAGTTCACCTTGCTTGCTTCCTTAATTCCCTTCTCCTTTCTTCTCTTCTTTTTGTTTTTGTTTTCCTTTCATTTGTATTGAGGAGTGACGGCCACTAGATGGTGGGAGAGAGTGTGGGGAGTGGATAAATATTGGTAAGTAAGAGAAGCTTGTAGAAGAGTATATATATGTGAGTTGTAATAATAAATAGTTATAACTTAGGTGTCCAAAATGGATAATAATTCTAGAATTTCTCTACTAATCCAACTAAAGATTATTTTTTCCCATCCATGTGCATGATGCATGTATGTAAATTGCATGTGCAACCTCTTTTGCCGCACACTACATGTGCAACCCTTAAGCACGTGTCTACACGTAAAATCAACAGCTCGAATTTAACATCGTTAGGCAATATGTTAGTTCAAGAAAATATGAAGTTAATATTTTGATAAATTATTGAAGTATTTGATTAATTTAGGTTGCTACATCCTCCATCACCACTTGCTCCTCCATCATCATCAAGAACTTCCAATATCGTCGCCATCATGCGCATCACCATCATCATTTACATCTTTTCCTTTTTCTTTTTTCAGAAAATTCAGATCTCAAGAAAAGAAAAAAGTGTTACTGTTTACGTGTACAACACCACAACGGTACTATTCACGATGAACAGTTCCGCTTGTCTTGAATTTTGTTAATCTAAGATTGAAGTTATCTTGGTCATATCTTGGTGTATCGAAGTCTGATTTTGGTGATATAAGAGTTGATTTCTATGTTTTTTTTGTGCCCGACACATTAATGGGTCGATTTTACTTATATTTGGCAGTCTTACTATTGAGTTTTAGGATTTCTCAAAATCTCTTCTTGTTGAGTTTGAGGATCTCACAGAACTCTCTTCTACTCAGTTTGAGTGGATTTCTCAAAAATCTCTCTTGAGTTTGAGAATCTCGAAAATTCTAAGACTAGTCAAGAAGATGAATATTTAATTTTTCATGTGCAGCCTTCGTGCAAGTGTTTGATTTGACTCAAATTCAGCTTGCTTTGCAACTTCCGACATTAAGATCAATGATTCAACAGTTTGGCATCAACACTATCAATTCAACATTTGTTTTTCAACAATTTCAATATTTATTTGTTTTTTTTTGTTTAAAAAGTTTTATTTAGAAATATTTTTCTAGTCTTTGTAACAAGCTGGGTGATATTTATGCTTCAAGCTTGAGGGAAAGTATTAGAGTGAGTAGTAAGGATACTATTGTAATTCTATCTTTATTCATCTATATAAAGGAGAGCTATACCAATTTCGGGTAAACCAGTAATTCCTAAAATCATAACGGTTATTATACAAAAGGTCAAAGGATGATAGAATTTTATAACTAACTAAACTGTGGAATCAAATATCACTACATGGAATACAAGCATGATAGTATTATCAAAATGAGAACCATTGCATCTAAACAAGAAATGCCTTTAGAGGATTAACCTTTTACACTATTGTTTCCTTGAGAAGAAGACTTAAGATGGTCAAATGTGTGCCTATATTACCATCTGCTATATGGTGTTTAATAGCACGAATTGAAATGTGATTGGTTCACATACATTAGTTTTAGGGCACACATAAATGACGGCAGTGGGGCAATGAGAGCGGCAATGTCATGGGGACGTCAACAATGAGATCGCGATGAAGATCCTTGGCGACGGCAAGAGATCCAATGTTGACGCCACGGGGCTTGAGATCGGACTTGGTTTTGGGTGACATTTTGAGTTAGGGCTGAGAGGATATGAGAAGGGATCGGGTTGATATTTTGGTTTTGGGTGATATTTTAAGTTACGGCTTATTAATCAAAACCAAACGAGGGGTTGAGTAAGTGGGTTCTGGGGTAAAAGAGTTATCACTAGACCATTTAAAATTTAACAGATCTTAGCACGAGGGGGTACTTTTTAACAGTGATATAATTTGGAGGGTATGAATGATTTGAGGTTATATTTCTGAATATGTAAGATTTGGGGGTATATATCTAAAGAACCCTATAATGTATTATAGACCTATCAATCACGTATCTTGACTCAGATGTTGACAATAATTAAATTTATAGATGCATTTTGGTAATTCACCGGCTTTCATAATAAAGGACAATAATAGTTAATGAGATATTGATATACATAATTTAAAATTTTGTTTATAATATCCACTGTATGATGCCTATTTTATAGTTTTAGTGTTACTAATTTATTTTAGACATGCACACAACTACACATGTGCATACATAAACTTGCCTTATCCGCCTTGTATCATATCTTGAATGTTTTTTTGGCATTCACCATATCCACATGCCTGCATCATCTCATATTTGCATCCTTTTTTGTACCAAACGCCTACATAGTTAGGAGATGACGTGGGAATGACAACATTATAAAACTTCCTTAAACAGGAGTGAGAAACAGATACATTCTTTAAATTTATCAGATCAAGTATCTATTCCAAATTTCAACCTCACATGAAAAGTTTCATCTCTAGTTATCTTAGCATGAAAAACCTGCACAGGAGATTATATTGCTAACAAATAAACACCGTTATGTTGGCTTATCAGAACTTAAAAAGGACATTTTTTTAGTTTCAAGCTTATTATTTGCAGTTTTGGGGAAACTGACACAAACATTTATGCTCCGATTTGCTAAAAAACCATATACATTTCTGCTTGCTATCTGAAGAATTAGCTTTCGCTTTTTTGTGTATCACTGCCTTCCAGATCCGTATTACTTGATTAATATATATTATATTATATTCTAGACTTTGAACTTGTATCGGGTTTAAACAGTGCTTCTGTAACTGGATATATTTGTCTTACTGCCTTATGTAAGATTGGACTGTTGCTGTATCTTGTCACTTGGTGGTGAACCATTTACTTTCTTTTTTGTTTGTTTGTTCGATCACAAAATAAAGAGTTTACGACTTTTGATTTGGATTTGATTCCTCTAAGTTGTAATCCGGAGTATGTGCTTTTATTTCTTCATATTCGTGTAGTTTCATTATTTTTCGCAAATTATCTAACATTTGCACTGCCTTATATCTTGTTGACCATGTTACATGACATCTTAATCTCTTCATGGGGTTTTTTTTTTATTGTTTGTCTAGCGTAATGTTATGCTTTATTTTTACTTCAAGATGTTTTCTTCTACTAATAGTATCTGCAAATCTCTCTTTTTTCCTTTTTTTTCTGTTCTTTTTTCTTTTTTGCTTGTTGCCAGTGTTGGGCCTGATGACTCAGCTATAGTTGAGAAGCAGCTTACGGACACAGAGAAAGCAATTCTTAAGGTAGTAATTTTGGCATCATTGTAGGTTTCTATAACATATTAGCAGTACGTATAGTTTATTTATAATATAAGAAACATACCTATCAAAAGCAGGTGTTATTTCTTCTTAGAACTTTGGGAAGAGTATGTCTTGCTATTACCTGTTCTGTTGGAAAGTGAACGTTAATAAGAGGAAAGCACTATAATCGTGGAAAGATAATTAGGATAACTGACGGGAACATTGAGGATCCAAGGAGCTATTAGAAAACCTATTCGAGCAGGGGAAGGAAGGTCTAAGTAGTTTTTTATTAGGAGTAGAAGTAGTTTTTTATTATTTTTCTTTTATTAGTTCTTTTATGATTAAGAGAATGCTGTGGCACGAGTAGTGCATGTGGCTTTTGTTTATAAATACTATTGTAGTATTTTATATGAGAATCAATGAATAAAAATTATAAACTTTTTGAACCCTAACTGGTTTTCTTACGATTTTCCTGGGTATGAAGCCCTAACTTTAAATCTTTGTGTGGGATAAATAAAGTGAGTGAGAAACCCAAAAATTCTTATCTCTGTCTAATTTTCCTAAATTCCTATTTTAGTTCATCCAGAATCCCACCAGAAACCTTAATTTCCCCCTTCCGTCTTGCGTCAAATTTGGTATCAGATCTAAATTCTTGAATTCTTCCATAAAAATCTTAAAACCCTAGAGCTAGATTTAGAATTCTTTCTGCTTCTTTCATAGTTTTTCTTCGCGAAAAAACCCTGGATCTAGAATTCCTTCTTTTCCTTTCTCTTTCTATTTCCTGTAGTTTTGCAAGAAAAATTACTGTTCAAAAAATTTCCAAAAATCCTCTGAAAATCAACCAAAATTGAAAAATTATACTATTCATCTTCCTCTCTTTTATCTGCATTAAACCGAAAACCCAACCCTGACCCTACTCTAATCTCAAAAAATCCCTCATCCCACAGCCTTAACAACTTCATCATCTCGAGATCTCGTCGGACTTGACTTCCGCCACGACCCACAAGCTCGACCTCGACCTCCCTAACCTCATTCACTCCAGACGAGATGACAACACCCAATCACCAAGCGTCCCACGACTTCGCCGGTGAGAAAACATCCTCTGCTGCCACCTTGCCACTGGCCTTCAAGTCTCAACGTCGTGAAATCCTCAGGCTGAAACAAAACAGTCGAATTCCGTACCAGATTGGGTTCGGGTTGGTTCACAACAAGGTCCGACACCCAAAGGATAAGTTGAACCCAAATCAGGTTCAAGATCTGACATGGGTTGCCTTTCAATAAAACCAAACCCTAATCATCCCACTGTAGATGCAACCCAAGTCACTTTTCAGACCTAGTTTTGTTTTAAACCAGACCCGACTTCTCAACAAGACTAGACCTACTTGTTTGCAATTCATAACCGTTTGTAGTCTAGAGTTGGTTTTCGGTCATTTCTTAGTCGTTCTGAAGCCGATTCGAGCCATTTTTGAGCTGTCGGATTCATGGGAGACAACCCTCCGACATAATAGATAGCAAGCTATTAAATCAGGGTATTATGGAGATTAGAGCCTCTCGGGAAGACATACGTAAATTTAGGGAAGAACATTTGCTGAATCAGCTTATTATGGAGGTCAGAACTGCTCGAAAAGAGATACATCAGTCTAGGGAAAAAATTGTTTGGAAAGAAATTAGATATGGAGCCAGTTTTACCCGACAAGCCAATTATGTCAGAGCAAAAGTCAGGTCTGGAGCCATCTATGTGTGCTCAAAGTCAGATCCACAGTCAGCTATGCTCGAGTTAAAGTCAGACCCATGACCAAATTTAGAGTCAGACCTAAGCCAGCGCTAGTGGTACATATAGAGAAAGAACCAGAATCAGTGCCAGGATCAACTCTAAAGCTCTAGCTTAGCTCAAACTTACCGAGTCCAAGCTCGAATCTTAAGCAATTTTTAATCCAATGCCATTACCTGGGCTGAAGTAGAGTGTGATCCAAGCTCACTACACTCAGCGTTGGTCACTTCTTTGGTTCAAAGTCGCGGTCTCGACCGCCGATTCGACGGGCACTGAGATGGATCGGTCGCGGCGACTCGGATCTGTCTCGGGCGATACACGCAAAGTGCTACATAAAAAGCTAAAAAATTCTAAAAAATCATGATAAATCTTAAAAAAATATAGACATAAAATTCTTTTATCACATGTCTAAAATATATCACCTAGCACACTAAATATAAAGCGAGATCATAAATATACACGGGTAGAAACATATCAAAATACATGCATAATATAGTAAATTGCACAAAATAGATTCATAAATACATGCTAATGTAGTCATATTCTCATTGAATTGCGATGAGACGCAGAATCATCATCGTAATCATTTCTGCGATAAGTAGATAAACTGATACTAATATTTGAAGATTTATCAAGTTGTGGTCTGTAGTCATAGCCACATCCCACGTTATGATGTTGCCTGATATCAAACTCAACCCCTGCATTTGACATTCAAGACTATTAGTCCCTCCATCAGCACTATTGTTACCCTCATTATTATTATCATCCCCACCACCGCCATTACTGCCATCACTGTCGTCATTATCATCACCATCTTCACCATCATCACTACTAAAACTGGATAAAATTCTCACATCTTCACCACCATCATCATTTTCTTCTCTTATACCTCTATTTTTTCACTACGACGAATACCTTCATTGAAGAGGAAGAACTTTGAAATGATTTTTTTGATTTTTTTTAACAGTCTTCGATGAGAACATGTTTCTGATTGTTTTCTGCTTCGATGAGAATATGTAAGGATCAATTCCTTTAAAAATTATAGAGATCTATTAAAAATTACTTAAATCAAACTATAAGTCAATTAAATTAAAACATATCTACTGAATTAACATTAAAAGGTTAAATTAATATTAATGTTAAATTAATATTAAATCAACTAAATTAACTAGATTAAATTTACACTAAATTAAATTAAAACATATGTGATGAATTTAAATTAAATTAATTTTATATTAAATTAATTAAATTAACTAAATTAAATTAACTGGGTGAGAGAGATCGGGTGGGTAGGTGAGACATGAGATTTAATTTAAAATATCAGAGAAACTGAGGGAGAAACTGAGACAGTGAGTCTGAGAGAGAAAAGATCAGGGTAAGAAAGAGATAGTGACAGAGAGAGAAGACATCGGAGAAGGGGCGAGACAGAGAGACAGAGAGCTGGAGAGAGAGGAGAGACAGAGAGAGCTGGAGGAGGGAGAGAGACAGGGAGAGGAAGAGAACACAGAGAGAGGAAAAAAAGAGATCGGGAGAGGGGGAAATCAGAGGAAAAGAGAGAAAAAGAGAGTCGGGAGAGATCGGAGAAGGGGAGAGAGGAGAGAGAGGCTGGAAAAGAGAGATCTCGGGAGAGGGATAGATTGGAGAAGGGGAGGAAGGGAGAGTGACCAGAAAAGAGAGAGATCAGTTGTGAGAAAGAGAGAGAAGAGAGAAATCTCAGGTACCTAGAGGCGATCAGCGGCGGCTAATGGCGAATGGCGACAGAGTTCAGGTGGCGATCGGCGGTGGCCAGGTGAAGAGAGGAAGAAGAGCTTAGGTACAATCGTTTTTTCTTTTTCTTTTTTTTTCTTTTTCTCTCTTTTTACCTAATGAATTGGACTCACAAGCGCACATTCCATGACCGAATCGGTCGTGACTCAGAGTTGATTCGGTGGAATCGGCTGAGTCGACCCAATTCGTTTCAGGTCTTAGCTGATTCGATCAATTTGACTCCGAGCAGACCCGAGTCGGGTGAAATTGAGAGGGAAAGTCTGAATCGGGTCTTAGACTCATCTCGTCACCCCCGAGTCGGATACGACTCGACAAAGTCATATTCGACTCGGTCGAGTCTTTGAACCCTGCTTCTTTGTCCAACAAGTCTTCATCAATTCAGCCTTTCATATTGACATTACCAGATGAGTATGATCCCTTCTAAATCTCTTTGACTGGGGTGTTCTATATGAAATGGGTATTTGTCATAGTTCATAGCTATAGAAGCCATGACCAACATTCAATCCAACCTTTACATTCAAGATTTTTCGTGATGTTGCATTTAAATCTCGAGGTCGAGTTTTCTCCAATTAGAAGATAATTGATGAGGACATTAAAGATCCAAGGAGCTATTGTAGACCTGCTCAAGCAGGAGAAGAAAAGTCTGAGTTGGATTTGATTAGCAACGAGAATAGTCTTTTATTAGGAGCAGTCTTTTATTAGTTGTTTATTATTTCTTTTATTATTTCTTTTTTATGATTAGAAGAATGATGTGACACTAGTATTGCACGTGACGTTTGTCTAAAAATACCTTGTAGGATTTTATTTGAGAATCAATGAATGAATTATAAAATCTTGAAACCCTAACTCTAATTTTTTGTGAAATCTTTATATGTGAAGCGTATAGTGAGAGGTCGATTCTCCTGTTTGTGAAGGCCTAAATCTAAATTTTTTGTGTGCAATATATGAAGTGGGTGAGATTCAACAAGATGAGAAGCTCGGATTTTTCTGTTTTCTCCTAAATCTCTAGATTAGTTCATCCCCAATTCCACTACAAACCCTAGTTTCCCCTTCCGTGCTGTGTCAATAATTGTCCTCATTTTCTGAATATTAGACTTGATTTTCTTAAAAGAAATGTAAATCACCTGACGAAGTAGAAATTATGGTTAAAAGAGGAGTTTTCTTTATCGCATGCATTATTTTATAATTTTCTGTTGAAAACATGCATACTAAGTTGAGCTTTGAGTTTGTTAAAGGTGCATCAGAGATTGGGAGAGAAAGAGATGAGTTCTATAACTCTGGTGTGTATATACAGATAAATACAGAGTACATCCTGTCTCATAAGTAATGTGGGACTAAATAATAAACCAATACATAAAGTACCTCAAAAACTTCCCCTCAAGCTGGAGCATATATACCATACTTGTCTAGCTTGTCACAAATAAAGTCTACCATTGTTCTACCAAGTGATTTAGTAAGAAATCTGCTAACTGGTATCCTGATGTTACATGCTTTACCACAATGATCTTTTCCTCAAGCTTCTTACGATTATATGACAATCAACCTCAATGTGTTTGGTTCTCTCACGGAACAAGACATTTTCAACAATATGTATTGTTGTCTTGTTGTTGCCATACAGTCTTATGAAACACTTTGAAAAAAATTAATCTCTATTAATAAATCTCTGATTTAGATCAACTTTAATGTCACATTTGTCATCGCCCTGTACTCCAACTCTGCGCTAGACGGAGAGACCAAACTCTACTTCTTTCTTTTCCATGACACAAAGTTCTCTCAAGAAAGACACAATAACTTGTGGTTGACTCCTGTCAAAACGGTACCCTGCCCAGTCTGCACCAGAGAAGCTTGTTACTCCGGTGTGTCCGTAATCTGAATAGAGAAGCTCTTTCTAGAGTCTTTAGATACCATAAAATTCTCATTACCGCCTCCAAGTAGGTAATTCTTGATGCTGACAAAAACTGACTCACCATACTGACTGCGAATTGGATGTCTGATCTGGTCACCGTTAAGTAGTTTAGTCTTCCCACCAATCTCATGTATCTCTCAACATCCTCAAGAAGCTCTCTTGATCTGGTAGCAACTTTGTATTCACATTCATCGGAGAATCAATACTCTTGCATTCTAGCATCTCAGCTTCCGAAAACAAGTCAAGTTTATACTTTTTTGTGATAGAAGAATATCCTTCTTGGACCTGGCCACCTCAATGTATAAGGAATATTTCAGGGATCCATATTTCTGGGTCTGAAAGTGCTTTTGCAAGTACTTCTTATGCTATCAATCCCTTTCATGTCATCTCTTGTGATCACAATATCATCCACATACACAACTAGCATGATTCCATTTTCGTGTTGTATTCGTCAAAATATAGAGTGGTCTTTTTCTACATGATAGAGACTAAACTCTTGAATCACTGATGCAAGTATCCAAACCAAGCTCTCGGAGACTATTTCAGACTGTAAAGTGACTTTTTCAATCAACATACTTTCGCACACCCCCTGAGCAATAAACTCTAGTGATTACTCATGTAAATCTTCTCATCAAGAATATCATTGAGAAATACAACTGATGAAATAGCCAGTGAAAGTCACTGCTAATGACACCATGATCCGTACAGATATCATCTTCGCGATTAGAGAGAAGGTATCCACATAATCCAGTCCATACACCTGTGAGTAATTTTTGGCAGTCAATCTTGCTTTCAAGCGAGCCAAAGACCCATGTGGGTTTAACTTAACAGTGTAAACCCATTTGCACCTAACTACTTTCTTTTTCAGTGGAACTGTGATCAACTCTCATGTCCCGTTCTGCTTTAAGACTGTCATCTCCTCCTACACCGTCTAAGTCCAATATAGAATAGACAGTGCTTTTGACAATTCTTGAGAACTGAGCATGAGTCTAAAAAAAAAATAAATAAATGAAAGGAAGATGATAAATGAGAATAAGAACTAAAATTAGAAAGAGAATGAGTGCAAATACGTTTGCCTTTTCGAAGTGCAGTGAAAAGATCTTCAATACTAAAATTACCATAATTGAGCAGTGACAATCCCACTCGGTTTGCACAGGACTTGGTACTGAGGCTGACAGTTGCACAGAAGCAGGAGTTATTCATCTTGTATAGACTTGAATCGGATCTTGAAATTGAAGTGTATCTTTACCGATCACATTTACAGATGTGGACTCACCACTATTGAGTAAAGTCTCTCAATAAAATAGGTAATTATAATCATCATCCGACGCAGAAGGAGATGTAGAAACCCCAGGCTTAGACTCGAAAAAGGTTACATTTGCAGACAAGATATATCGGCCTATGGAGGGACAAAAATATTTATAACCTTTCTGAGTTCTAGAGTAGCCAAGAAAAATCCTTTTAAGAGATCTAGAATCAAGTTTTTGTCTTATGAGGACTATGATTATGAACAAAATAGAGAGATCAAAAAAAATCTTAGGAGGCAAAGGGAACAAATCAACATCGAGGTACAAAATGGAATATGAAATTTTATGTTGCAATATAGAGGACGACATTTGATTTATCAAGTAACAAGTAGTTAAAATGGCCTCACCCCAAAAATCTTTTGGTACGTGTCTTTGAAACAGAAGAGTCCTAATAATGTCAAGAATGTGCTTTTTTTTAGAGATGGGATTAGTGTTTTGGGATTTAGGCGGGATTTTTGAGTGGCTCTGATCCCATGTTAAAGGTGCATCAGAGATTGGGAGAGAAAGAGATGAGTTCTATGACTTACTCTGTGTGTGTGTGTGTGTCCATAGATCAATACAATGTGGGACTAAATACTAAACCAATACATAGAAAACCTCTCAACAGAGTTATAATGGTTGGGAAACTTTTATGATATCTCCAGTGTGTACTATTATTGTAAGAAACACATACTCGTAATGGTAATTTGGATGCCTCTCTTAAGTGACAGGAATTTTATGATTCAAACTTTTAAAACTAATTAGCATATGATCCTATGCATCATGCATTTTGTTGTTAGTGTTATAGCTTTCTGTCCATTTTTCAGTTATAGTCTACCACTTGCAAGTTCTGTTGATAATATGATTGGCACTAAGAAATATTTTCTACTCATTGGACGGTACAATTATGATTGTCATCCTTTTCTTCTGTGTTATTTCCAGGGCAGACTTCAACAATATGAAGCAGCACTTAACAGTTCACCAGAGGATCCTATTGCCCTTGAAGTGAGTTTGTATCCTTTTAATGCAGTTATTCAAAAACTGCCAGGAAAGATTTTCCTTTTCAAATTAATGTCTAAGACTATGCCTCCATGCATGTATTTGTCCTCAGAAATGGCTCATTAGTTGTTAATTTCATCTAGGACTTTAAGTTACGATAAGTTGTGAATTCTCATGCTTAGTTTTATTCTAATTAGAACTATTTACATTGCAGGACTGGGGGTCTTCTCTGAAATGTAAAATCATATTATCATATGCATCTAAAGCTGTTTTCCTGTTAAAATGGGCTTAACTGTGGAGACTCTGAAGTGATAATAAAACTATAGCAACAAAGCCTTTATCCAAATCTTTGGGTTTGGCTACATGAATCCATGTTTTCCTTTTAGCTCTGTTAACGGCCATTGTCTATGTTAAACAGCCATAAATCATTTTTAACGGCTTTCAATCCATGTTTATTTTGTTCTACCCTGGACCTTGGCTCCATTAATTACAATTCTGTCTAATTAACTATGATTTTACCACTCTCAACTGACATACTTAACAGATTCCATTGACGTGCCGTAACTATTCAGTTGGTTCTCCCTCATTTGTTCTTAACTGGAGCTACCTTTACTTCTTATGGATGCATTCATTTCATATCCTATCTTTTAGCATTTTGACACTCATCCATCTAAACATCCTCATTTCAGCTTAGCTCATCTTTCAGACATTGTTTCTTAATTGCACAACATCCTGACGCATAAAGCAGGGGTTGGTTGTACAGATGTCTTGTGGAAATGGTTACTCCTAGGTATTTCTTCACAATCAAGGTGAGCTGTACCCTAATTTCTTGTCCTAGTCTTGCTAAACCTATGACTCATATGTTCCATTTCTTCACCTTTCTTCTTTTTCTATTCTATAGCTTTTCCCCACCTTTCTTCTTTTGGAATTATTCCTTGTCTAGTATCATCACCCTAATGCGAGATCATCTTGAAACAACATGCTACATGGGACTTTATCTTGAATATGCCATGTAAACTCATTCACCTTCT
The DNA here is from genome assembly GCA_038442645.1 of Agave tequilana. Lineage (NCBI taxonomy): Eukaryota > Viridiplantae > Streptophyta > Magnoliopsida > Asparagales > Asparagaceae > Agave > Agave tequilana. Next base: position 165,021 of record JAVJIF010004480.1, read on the forward strand.
TGCCAATTCCTGGTGTAAGCCTATGGTGATAGGGATGGCTCTATCTCTCTCTCGAAGTGTTCCCTGGTGCTGATTAGTACTACATAACTCGCATCAATGTATAACTACTGCATTTATTTGTTTTCTGAAAACTCACACTTTTGTCTCCCTAAGAGGTAGAAACCCTAATTGTAACCATTAGTCTCAATTGCATCAACTAATTCAAAGGGCCAATGGTGTAAAAGCCATTGCACCATGGGACTTCATTATGCATTTCCAAATTCATGCCAATCCTTGGTGTAAGCCTATAGAGCGTGGAATGGCTTTATCACTCTCAAAGTTTTCTCATGCTGAACTGAAGGTTAAAATAGGTGCTTATGTTCGTATTCTTATACAATATAAAGTTAATTGTAATTGATCTGCATACTCTATTATTATTAACTTTTTGTTAAAACAATGAGTTAATGTTGTTACAGTTTCTTTCTTTAATTTTTTGTGTTTTTAATTATTTCTGTGGTTTCGACAATTCTACAGGGTGCAGCAGTGACTTTGGCAGAATTGGGGGAGTATGAACGAGCATCTTCTCTTCTTGAAAAGCTGACTAAGGTCTGATTTTGTACTTATTAGAGGCATTAAAGTTGATATATACTCTTTTTTGGTAAGTTTTTGTCATGATACTCTTTGTTTGAAACCTCATCTTTAATTCTCAGGAAAGGCCAAATGACAATGAAGCTTATAGGTTGCTTGGAGAAGTGAAGTATGAGCTGAAGGATTTTGAAGGGAGTGCTTCAGCATATAGAAGTTCTTTATCTGTTAGTATAAACTTCTGCTCTTTCACTCAGGCACTGTCAAATGTGAAAAATTACAGGGGACAACATTCATTATGGCCATTGTTTTTCTTTTGTGAAGACATTTGCACTAACTCCCTTAAGCCAGTTTTTATATAAAACCTTTGGGAAGAACAATGAGCTGAGTAACACTTAAGTTCCTCAATCTAATTATTTATCCTATCAAACCTGGTACATAATTTTTTATATATATATTTCCTCTTTGATGTGTTCTCAGTTCTCATTGAGATTCCTAGTACGCCCTATTTATGATGTTTTCCTTTCTTTTTTCTTCTCGTTTATTTTTACCAGGCATCTGATGGTATCAATTTTGAAATTCTTCGTGGTCTTACTAATTCATTGCTTGCTGCCAAAAGACCTAGTGAGGTTTGTTGCTAAGCTCTTGTAGTTTATTTAGTTGCTTCACTCTGATTTCTGATTATCTTTATATTGTTTGTTGATTACTGTTGAGTGCTGGCTAGCCCCCTATAGATTATTATATAGTTGGACTGTGGCATGTCAAAACTTCATCAGGTATATATTACATTGACATCCTAATATTGGAAATTATGTGGATAGAGCATGAGCTGAAGCTGAAAATGATAGGTTTAGTCATGAAAATAACTTTTTCTCTCTCTTATAGAACGCCTCTTTAAGCTTTTATTGTGTGCATGGTGTCAAACTTTGGATCCCAACATCTTAATTCCTTTGGGCATGCTCTACTCCATGTCAACTCCCAAGCCCTTGCGAATTGTGGCTCTCTATTAGCTGCATCCCTCCCTTTATTTATGAAACAATGAAGTTTCTCTTATTTTCTTTTGTGGCTGACTGGTTCCAAGACAATTAATATCGTGCCATCTAATTGTTCAAGATCTAAATCGTTGATTAACCATAAACGGCCAGTTTATAGATAACCTTAAAACCATTACTAAGACTTGAATTGCGATGACCTTATTATATATTCAAGACCGTAAGGAGGATAATTGCAATTTGGAATCTCATCTGGATTTATCTTACAATTAGGTTTTTACTAATTTCACCTATTCATCTGAGAAAGCGGTAGTTGTGAAACAAACATTAATTTCAAACCTGTACTGCAACCTCCCTATGAATTCACAGACATGGTCATGCAGTCCAAATCCTATCATGCAGTCAAATTTCCATTCAGGGAATAACTCATGCAGTACGAAATCTTGTTAGGTTCATCATTAGGAAACTTCTATTTGCACATAAAATATTATAGTACTTGCTATGCTTGGAAAATTCTTGGTAATAAGTGTAATAATTACACTTATACTTGCTAAACAAGATTTTGATGCTAAAGACAACTTTATTCTTATCAAGTTTGGATAAGTAGGTGAATAAGTGCAATAACAACTTGGTCCTTTAGTGCAACAAGTACACTTGCCCTTTTTGTCTTTTGTGAGTTTTTTTTTGTGTTTTTTTGCATATATACCCTCTGAAGCATAGTTTTTTGCTTATTTACCCCTCAAAAATCTCTATTTGTATGTATATCTCTCTAAGTTTAGAGAGTTTGCAAGTATACCTCGTCAGTCACAATTTTGTTGAATATGACAAAATACCCTTTGCATATATACCCTTGCAAATTTGACTTTACAATATTTTATATTTTATAAATAAAAAAAATAATGAATCATATACTAATTTTCTTGATGAGGGTCTGAGCAAATAAGAAGAAAAGGACAAAAATATATTAAAAGACTACAGTTTAGAAACATAGTTTCGCTACTATATCAAAATAACAACACTTTATAATAATATGTTACAGATGAATATAAGAACTGATATGCAAATTGTCAAATTCTAATAAAATGACATGTTGACCTGCATCTTTTATTTTTATATTTCCTATTATTTATTTACAAGATGCATATATCTTATTGGCAACTTAAACTTTTCATAAGGTTTATATAAAAAAAAATAATAGTTTGAGGGTCTATACATAGAATATGAATTTGCAAGTGTATATTAAGGGCACTTTTATCCTATGTAGAAAATTTGTAATTGTAGGGGTAAAGCTGCAATTCTTTGAATTTTAAAAGGGGATACATGCAAATAGAGATTTTTGAGGAGTAAATGAGCAAAAGCTACCTTTCAGAGGGTACACATAAGCAAAAAACCCTTTTTTAGATGAACTTCTGTTGAGTTTTTTTGATAAAGTCATTCTGAAATAACGTTATTCAAAGAATATCTTTTTACCATCGAAAGATAAATTTCTTGGATAACTGTTACTTTCCTAAACAGCACCTTAGTGATCAAAATGTTGTACAGTACCATCACTTTCGAGCGCTATATTTTGGCACCAAAATGACTCATTGGCTAATTAGTTAACCATTAAATGTAACAAGACTCTGGATATGTAGTTTAAATACGAAGATCATTGTTGCAGTAATGTACATGTTAGATTGTAATATGTTTAGTTATATTTGGGTATTAGTTATTGGGTATTAAACCCATACCCACATCTTATTATTATCTATATAAGTGAGGGCTTCCCTAACTTAGGATTGAAGCTGTCTATTCTCTCAATTCTAACATGGTATTAGAGCAATACCATCTCCTTCTCCTTCTCCTTCTCTTCTTTCCATGAACCCTAACCCCAGTCACTTCTGTCCACCAATCCTTCGCTGCCATCTTTGTTGTCGATTAACATCAACACCATCATCTCAACATCCCACCATCCCTGCTGTGCACATCTGCGGCCATCGACATTAACAAAACCCCAACCTGCAACCAATGTTTTAAATCTCGAACGAGATACCAGTATTTTATTGTAAATGATACGATAAGTGTAAAATTTTATCGGATATCGTTTTGAACCGATATGGCTGATATATCGCCTTGTGATCGATATATCGGCCGATATCCGAGATGAAAATATCGCTCGTTAAATTGGCTTATAGTTTTGCAATTCGGGTCAGGTCACAACCCACTAAATTGGTTAAGAAAATGATAAAACCCGACCTGCTCCATTATATAAAACCAAACTTCAAAAAAAATCTGAAAAAGATCAAAATTCTTCCCCTTTTTGCGCTCTGAAAAGCTAGAGCATCAACATCTCTTGCTCAATCATCTCGTTATCTCGATCCTTCTTGATCATCTCGTTCTCGATCAATCTCGATCATCATCATCGTCGTCGTCTCGTTCTCGTCTCCCATTGTCATCGTCAGTGTTTTAAAAAACCCGTTATAAAACCCGTTATAACTCGTTATATAACGTAACGTTGACCAATCGTTATGTAACAGGACTAAAAAACGTAATGTTTGATAACTATGGTTATTTTGCCCGAAACTTATGTTACGTTACGTTATTAACGTAACGCACTGTAACCTACGTTATAATGCAAGTCGACTTTTTAAACCCCCATATTCTCCCGGTTTAGGGCAAAAAAAATCCCCCCAAATTCGCTCGTTCATCATCCTCTCTGCAACCTCGCAGTCGTCTCCTCGTTCAGCGCCGAGAAGAACGAAGAAGACAAGTCACTTTCCGATCGACAGCAAAAGAAGAACTACTCTAATGGTTCTCGTCGGTGTCGTCTCCAAGCGGTGATTCTCCGTCTTCAAGCACATGTAAGCTATCTCTCTCCCATGATCTCTCTTTCTCCTCTCTCTCTCATTCTCCTGTCCCCTCGGATCTCTCTCTGTTCTCTCTCCCTCCCGATCTCTCTGCTTTCTCTCCCGATCTCTCTCTGCTCTCTCTCTCTCTCAGGGAGGGAGAGAGCAAAGAGATCAGAGAGAAAGCAGAGAACGGGAGGGAGGGAGAGCAGAGAGAGATAGAAGGGAGAGAGAGAGAGCAGAAAGATCAGGGTAAAATATCGGAGAGAGTGAAGGACACGGAGGGTATAATTGAATAACATATTGTAGATTATATTATGAATTATAATGAATAGCATGACTAAAATTATGAATTATGATTGAGTTATGAATTATTGTACATTGGATTATGAATATTTGTGTAGATTGAATAGTATGACTAAAAATTATGAATTATAATGAAATACGTAGATCTGATTGTTGTTTGTGTAGATGGAATTATGAATTATAACTTATAAATGTGAAAATTATTGTGATACTTTCTAAAAATTGTTGTGAGACTTGTTAAACGTGTTATATATTGTTTTGATTATTTTTTAGATTTTTAAAATTATTTTCCTATTTATATAAATTCTTAAATATAATATTTATTTATTTATTTATTTTTATTAAATAAATATTAAACCGTGTAACCTACGTTATGCGTTACGTTATAAACTATATTAACATAACAGAAAAAAATGTTATCATTATATTATCGTTATTTTAAACATTGCATGTAACCTACGTTATGCGTTACGTTATAACCTATATTAACATAACAGAGGAAAAACGTTATCATTACATTATCGTTATTTTAAACATTGGTCATCGTCTCTCATCTCGGTCTCATCTCTCATAGTTGAGGTACTTACCCCTTCTCTCTCTCGATCTCTATCTCACTCTCTATTAGAGAGAGGCTCTACCGAGAGAGACAAACATGACGGTGATGGGTTTCATTTTTTGTTAACGAATTTAGGGAGTTTCTACAAACGTATTTGAGGAGCTTTTATAAAAAAAATAAGTATCTCTTATGCATCTATGATCTTAAATTTGCTTTAAATAGTTTTATATGATTTATGTAGGGAATCACATGTATATTCTTCATCCGGTATGATGTCCGGTATTTAGTACCGTATCGCAATATATCACTCAGTGGCTGGTATATAATTTTGCGTACCGATATATTGCCAATATCCGATATTTAAAACATTGTCTGCAACTTATGCTGCCTCGATCTGCAATTTTTGCCGCATTAACCTGCAAGTTCTGCTAGTTCTTGTAGACCCAACAACACCCTCTTGCCACCTCTGCAACTTCTGCACACCAGATCTCTTGCACGTCAAACAGTCATTGCCTGCAACAACAACATCCATCATCGCCTTCTCTGATCTATCCTGCTGAAGGTGTGATCTGCAACCCTCCGGCTATCTTTGTCTGCATGATTCTGGTACTACTGCTATTTTCTACATGATCTGATATATCCTGCTTTTGTCTTATTGCCATTATTATTATCTCTATTTGAATCTTGTTGAATTCTACTGAAGGAGTGATCCTTGTCTGGCTATCTTTGTTTGGTTGTTTCTTGCTAATGTCCGGTTGCGATGAGTACTACTGAAAGAGAGAACAAGCAGATCTCGGCAGTTACTACTCTGACCATTGATAATATAGTACCGAAATATCTGATTACTACTCCCGTGAAGCTTAACGGTACTATCGCTCTCTTGTGGGCACAATCTTTTCGTCTGTTTATTAGTGCTCGGAAGAAGATGAAACACCTCGCTGATGCTTCTCTTGACACTAGTGTTATTGGGGAAATGTGGGATGTCATAATCAGATGTCAGATTTCGAATTTTGGAGATATTTCGAGGCCATCAAGTAAATTTCGGACGTCATGACGGATAACAAATATATATCCTAGATGTCTTAAATAGTATAATTTTAAAATTCTTATCAAGATAATACGTACACAATTTATGTAAAACTATATAAATATGTTTAAGATAGGTATTCTTATCTTAACATTTTGCATACACTCACTAACTCTTTATAGAAATTTCTCAATTGCTTCAACTTTCAAGACCAACCAACATATTAGGTTTTTTCCTAAATGTCAGTCGATATTTCCCCAAAATGTCGGCCGGCATATCAGATTCTTCCCGAAATATCAGGCAATATTTTTCAAAATGTCATTTCAAATGAGGGTGGGGGTGTCGTGACGATGAGGGCTTGAAAACAAAATATCGGCCGACATTTCAAAAATATCGCCGACATTTAGAGCATTGCCTGACACCCAAGATTCTGGTATGGTGACTGGCTGGCTGATGATCGTTGTGTGATGATTTGGCTACTCAAAAGTATGAATGTGAAGGTGAGTGCAGACATTATGTTCTTGTATATTGCTAAGGGGATCTGGAGTACTCGAAGGAGATGTATGCTAATGAGAAGAATATCTCCAGAGTTTTGAGCTATATGAGTAGTTGTTCACCTCATGGATAGGAGAAAGATGTGTCTGAGTAGTATTCTTCTCTAAAAGGAATCTTAGATGAGCTGGATATCCACTAACCACTTGTTACTGATTTGAGAGTGCTGAAGGGATATCATGACGATTTAGGAGTGGCGAAGTTTTTGTGTGGACTATATCTATCTTTGGTGGCACAGATTTGTGGTCAGATTCTTGGTGGTGACAATGTGCCTTCCTTATCTTTTAGCTATTCCAGAGTCTACCTGTGTCAACTGCATCTGGGTCTATTGTATTCCGTACTTTTCTCACATAGCACTCAGCTATGGCAGCTGGACATGGTCGTGGTTGTTGTGGTCGTGGTCGTGGTCACGGACGCGAGCGCGCGACTCAAGAGGAGGACGGGGATATTTTGGTGGTCGTGAATTTTCTTAGTTTGACAAGGGACCACGTCAGTGTTCTCATTGTGGGAGGAAGAACATGTTTGAGAAATGTTGGTTGAAGTTCGAAAAGCCCGAATGAGCACAGGTGGGTACTACCGAGTCTACTCTTTTTACTGGGTCTACTTTATCTATTGACTCTGCTTCCCTGTCTCTTGCTTCCCTGTCTCTTACTTTGACCTGATCAATTCAAATCCCTCAGACAAAGTATGACAAGTTTATGCAATTCCTACCCTCTCAGTAGTGTAGTTACATGGCAACCCATGCAATTGCTTCAGGTATGAGTGCATTTTTAGCTTTCTCTCTCATGAGTCTTGGGTTAGATTCAAGAGCATCCTTTCACATGCCAAGTATAAAAGACAAAATTCATTCTTTCTCTTTCTACCCATGTCTCTTTCTACCCATTTTCTCATGTTAATATTGTTGATGGAACACTTTGTTCTGTTTTTGGTGAGGGAATAGTTCATGCTACCTCGTCTTTGTCCTTGAATAATGTGTTATATGTTCTTAAATTTCATGTTAGCCTCTTATCTATTAGTCAAATCCCAAAAATAAAAAACTGTTATGTAACTTTTTTTCCTACGTATTGTGTGTTTCAAGACTTCTAGAGTGGGACGAGGATTGATTCAAGTCGTGAACAAGGTGGTCTTTACTATTTGGACATATGGTTAAGCTGTGGTTTCTTTTTCTGATACTTCAATGCAATGGCACCGTCGACTGCGTCATCCTTCCTTGTAGAATCTAAAACAAGTATCACCTACTCAAATATGATATCGTTGCTTTGATCCGGTGCATTGCAAGTATTTTACTTCAAGCTGATGTTACCTTTTTTGAGGTTATTCTATTTTTTTCTCTTGACAGTAAGGAAGCTCCACTATTGTATGTTTCTCTTCCTTACACCATACCTTGTTCTGGAGCTCAAGAGACATGCACAGTTCCTAAACTATTAAAGGTATTTACCAGAAGACCAAAGGTGTCAGCACATTTTTTGACTGCAACCAACATTGTGTCCTCAGCTGAGGTTCCTACACATCAGCCACAACCTCCTGTAACTGAGATTCTTATCCATGATCAATAGCCTCTTATGCCTGATAATTATACTCTTTATAATCTGGATCTCCCTATTGCACTTCATAAGGGTAAACGATCAACTACTCACATTCTATTGCTCATTTTGTTTCATATTTACCCCTCTTTTTATCAATTTGTTTAGTTTATATCTTCTGTACCTATAACTGAAACTTATCAGGAAACAATTATGAATCACTCCTGGAAGCTTGCCATGGATGAGAAAATGAATGCTCTCCTTTCAAGAGGAGATGAGACTTAGTTACTACTCTTCCGGGATCTGACATTGTTGGGTGCGGATAGGTATTCACAGTGAAGTACTAGCCTAATGGTATAGTGGACAGATATAAGACCCAACTTGTTGCCAGAGATTCACTTAGACTTTTGGAGTTGACTACTTTGAGACTCTCTCTGGTTGGTCGGCTCAATTCTATTGAGCCATTTTCTCTGTTGCTGTCAACTTAAAGTGGTCCATATTTTAATTAGATGTGAAAAACACGCCTTCTTGTATGGTGATCTTCAAGAAGAAGTCTATATGGAGCAACCTCCTGGTATGTTGCTCAGGGGAGAATGTCATGTGCAAGCTCAAGAATGCAATTTATGGTCTCAAGCAGAGCCTACGAGCCTGGTTTGATAAGTGTAGCAGAGCGATTGGCGCGGTAGGATTTTAGAGGTATTATTCATAATGATCTTTTCTTTTCGATGTGGCCCGTCTGGGCAGTTGTATTGGATGTATATGTTGATGACATTCTACTCACTGAGTGATATATGTGGAAGCAATAAGACTAAAGAGTATCTCAAACTATAGTTTGTAACTAAGAATATTGGGAAACATAAATACTTTCTTGGGATTTAATTACTCATGGCAACTATGGAGTAATTCTCCTTTAAAGAAACTATGTCTTAGACTTGTTGGAGGAGACTGCACTATATGGTTGCAAACCTGTGTATACTCCTATGGACACAGTGGTTTGAGAATAGAGAATTATCTGAGGATATCTGAGGATACACCATAATACAGAAGACTGGTTGGAAAACTTATTTATCTCACTATTACCAGTCCATATATTATTTTTGCTATAGGGCATGTGAGTCAGTTTATGCATAAACCTAAGGAGGTTCACTGGAAGGCAACACTGAGAATTTTAGCTTAAATAAACGGTTTTCCTGGTAGAGGCTTGTTGTACAAAGAGAATGGATATCTGCGTATCAAATCATATTTAGATTCTAGTTATGCAAGAAACAAAGGAGACATGAAATCTACATCTGGCTATTGTCCTTATGTAGAAGGAAATCTTGTAACTTGAAGGAGTAAAAAGCAGAATATAGTTTCTTGATCTAATGCAGAAGCTGAGTATAGAGGTATGACACACACAACTTGAGATGATGTGGTTGAAGGCTCTGATGGCAGGGCTTGGTTTTTCTGGAAACTGATTTAATCCCCATGTATTGTGACAATCAAGCATCAATTTACATAGCTAATAATCTAGTGTTTCATGAATGGACAAAACACATAGAGATGGATTATCACTTCGTGCGGGATTGTGATGAGTGAGATGATTTGCACTCATTTCACTTCTTCATTAGAACAGTTGGAGGATATCTTCACAAGGTTGTTTCTCCAAAAGTTTTCTGGATATTGTGTGACAAGCTGGGCATGATAGATGTTTATGCTCCAATTTAAGGGGGACTGTTATATTGTAATATGTTTAACTGTATTTGGGTATTGGGTACTAGACCCATACCCGCAACTGATTATTATCTATATAAGTGAGGGTTTCCCTAACTTAGGGTTAAAGTCGTCTATGCTCTCAACTCTAACAGTACATTAGTGTTTCTCTTGTGCACTGCTATCTATTAAAGGTGATACAACTGCCCATCCGTCTACAAGGTTCTAAATATCGGATATCGGGATCGTATCGGATGGGGGTTTTCATATCGGATATCGGATATCGGGGGAGATATCGGGGATACGCGCGCATATCGGGCGTTCATATTGGACACTATATATAATGAAATACTGATAACTAAAAGTTGATTTAGTATCATAGATATCATCTGCCTAATAAAAATGATGTAATATGCATGCAAAGACAGTAAAAAATAATGTACATTTTCACGCATTCGTGCAATAAATAAGTTATTTCATATCAGGCGATATATCGAGTGATTTATCGGTCGATATCGGGCAATTTATCGGAAATATCGGCCGTTTTTTGTTGCAAATGATATGGCGAACGATTTCTCCATATCGTATCGGCAGCAGGCAAAAAAAGAGATATCGGACGATATATCGGCTGACTCGGCCGATATTTAAAACAGGGTCCGTCTACCATATCAATTCACTGTATTAGTAATAAAATAGGAGATAAGTAAAGAAGAACATGGGAGGGACAAATTTGCGCAGAGATGAGAAAGGAAGAATTTCAGGGAACCAGAAACTCAAAATTTCAAACACAATCATAACCTCTCAATTCAATAAATTTCATCCAATCAACAAAGGATAATTTGATTACAACCATTTCTTTTATAAGAGAATTCAAATGTCAACCTACTAAACAATGACTAACCACTCAAATCTCACCTAACTAATGATACTAATTATTCAAATCTAACTAACGAACTAACCACTCAAATCTCACCAAATTGATGACACTATCAATCAAATCTCAAATTAAATAATAATAATAACTAGTAAAATCAAATATGTAACTGATCATTATCCAAAGAGAAATAAAATAGAAAACCAAGATAAATGATACAACAAATCTGATTTAGAAAACCTCTTAGATTGTCCGCATCAAGCTGAAGTCATGGAAGTTACTCTTATATAGAACTTTCTTAGTCTTGGAGAATTTTTTATGGTTGTTCCTTGGTTCATGGGCTTAAACTATATGACCAGTGAGGTAGCTTCTCCTACCTGTCAACTCTCCTTTTACAAATATGGCCTGCTCTTGTCCCCAGTCTGAAATTTGGCACCAATTTAGAGGGTTGATGTTAGGCTGACCAGTGATCGTTAAATTATGTCAAATCTTTCGTGGAGCATGCTTCAGAACCGACCATCTTTTGATGGGGAAACACTTAGTGCTAGCTGAAAACAGTTTTTCTTAAGAGTATATATTTCTATTGGATCGATAACGATAGATTAACTTACATTTTAACCATTTTTTTCCTCATATATAAAATGATGATATCAATAATTTAAGGAAAGATGTTCACTTCAAATTTGGACAATGTATACAAGTACTCAAAAGTTACCGCTTTAAGGAAAACTACTGGATACTAATTAAAGGTGAACCTGATTCCACATGTTTCTGTCAAAATCTAAGCTTTACATGTTGTTCACTCTTCACATGGAAACTTCTAAAGAAGAATCATAAACTGAACTGTTCGTGATCTTTTTAACTTTGTGGCTACTGTTTTTGTAGAATTCTTGGGTTCATTTTGTACATAGTTCAACTGCAGTATTCAATGTTAACATTGTAGGCTGTTCAAGTACTTTTGTCATCTCGAGAGAAATTGAATAATGGTGGTCCTGATGCTTCAGACATTTTAATGGATTCAAATGGTAAGTTGGAGGAGAAAACAGAGAAGGTTGATCCAGTCCAGGTGACTGCATTATCTCTATCCATCTATTTAAAAATATACTGTCATGCATGGCTGATTTCTCAGTTTGTATGTGCTTTCTCTATTTTGTATCTCTTAGACCAATAAAATATTATTTTCGCTAGGGTTTGAAGTGGGTTCTGCCATGCTGTGCTTAGCTCCACAGCCCACAAAAAAATAGCATGGTAGAGGCATGGCCCAGGTAGTGTGTACAGATCCTTGTACCTGTCCACTGGATAGTGGGTCAGCCTTTTCATGCCTCCTTTCATGCTTGTAGAGGACAGACTCATTTATGCCAATTTGTGCTTCCTATTTTGTCCCCAATTCAGGCTTCCTGTTTCATGCTCATATGGGTTTCCTACTCCATGCCTATTGAACTAACCTAAATAAATTACAAGTACCTTGAAAAATTAAACCAATAATTTACACTGAAATAAACTATAAAATTATTCTATGACTTTGTATGGCCTCTCTCTCTCTCTCTCTCTCTCTCTCTCTCTCTCTCTCTCTCTCTCTCTCTCTGTGTGTGTGCGCGCGCGCGCGTGTGACTGTCAGAGGATATGCCCCAGCATGTATGACTATCTTATATAACTTTTAAGATTATTCAATTATTACTTGTTAGGTTTGTAATAATCAAGGTTATATATAGTTTATTAGTTTGATAGTTGTAATTAATTATGCCTCCATCGGGCTCCATTCATGCCGCATCTGTCCGTGCCGTGTCAGGTGGAGGTGAGCTCACGCATAATACAAAAATGACATGGGCCCTAATTTTGGGGCCTAGACAATGTCCAAAGTCATATTCAGGGCATCCAATGTACCAAAAAAATTCGGGTCAGCCAAGCCCATCTCCAGCCCTAATTTTTTCAGAGGACAGGTTGATATCAAATTCTCCTGTTTTTCCTACAGCATCCTTCCTGCTTGTCAGGCTAGACAATACAGTCTATGGGCGTGTTTGTTTCGCCGCAAAACGTCGCAAAACGCAAGTCGTAAAACTTCTTTTCCATTTTCCGTTGTTTGTTTCGCTGGAAAACAAGTTGCAAAATGCTACTCTTCTTTTCTCACTTGCAGTTGCTACAGTTAAATTTGTGGTCATGTAAATCTCACTTTTACACTCATATTTTCCCACTTGCAGTTGCTACAGTTAATTTTGTGGTCATGTAACTCTCACTTGTACACTTACAGTTCAAAACAGTTACTTGATAATCAATATATAATTTAATATTATTTAATATTTAATATTTTAAATAGTGTTCAATTTCTTATTTAATTATTTAATTATTTTATATTTTTAATCTTTAATTTTTTTATTGTTTTTAATATTGTTTTAATATTTAGAATTTACTATTTTAATTTAATATTTTTATTTAATATTTTATTTAATACTTTATTATTTTATTAATACTTATTCCATTTTTTATTATTTTATTTAGAGTTAATATTTTATTAATATAACAATATTATACTTTACTATATATTTAATTATTTATTTTTTAATATAAAAATTACTTTATTAATATCATAATATATTTTATTATTATTAATATTTTGTTATGTTAATATTGTAATAATAATTCAATATAATAATACTATAATGATAATTTATTATTAAATTATAATTATATTTACTTTGTTAATTTTATATTTCTATAATATTACAATAATATTATAATAAAATTTATATTATAATAATTTTCAAGTATTTTAATATTATAATATTATAACTATTTTATTATTTTTTGTAAGATTTTTTAATATTTATATTTTATTAGTATTCTTAAAATTTTATTAATGTTCTTTAGATTTTTCTTAAAATTTTATATTATTTATTTAGTTAATATTTTAGTAATATTTTACTATTTATACTAATATTTTATTAATATTATTGTTATAAATAAAATATTAAGATTATTAATTTTTTATCTCAAATTTATTAATACAATTTAATTTGCAATAGTAGATTTAATTTAATAGTATTTATAATATTTAAATCACCGCTATAGTTAATTTTGTGGTCAACTTTTCCACTTACTTTTACATTTCCAACCAAACACCGTAAAAACACAATATATTTTACCATTTACACTTTCACTTTATCAACCAAACACCGTAAAACACAATATACTTTTCTATTTACACTTCACTTTATCAACCAAACACCGTAAAACACAATATATTTTCTCTGCTAAAATTCACTTTTTCCATTCTCATTTTACGACTTACGACTTGCGACATTTTGCAACGAAACAAACAGGCCCTATAAATTTGGCATCGGAAAAGATTGAAATGAAGCAAAGACGAGCTACTACATGAAAACCATTGAATAAAAGAATCTGCAAGTCCAAGACTGGTGTGTCGGGGGCCCTGTAACGCCCCGATCCCGCGGATACGGAGACGTTACTGCGACGTATATACGCAGGTCAGAAATACCCTCACGTATATACGCTAAGCATCAGTACAGGCAAGAATTAGAGTACGGAAGCAAGTGGTGCATTATACATTCCAACATATGAGTACAATTACAAAGTTATCATCAGATGTAACACAATATTACAAGAATATTACATCACCGACAGGCGCAAATGAGAGAATACAAAGAGAAGTACAAGTATGAACAGTATAAAGGCACTCACGAGTTTACAAAAGGAAAACTCGAGAGGCGTACAGGGGGCCAGGAAGGATAGAGCTTCAGATGGTCTGCTGGAGATCCAAGCTACCGCTGCACCTCTTAGGTCAGCAACCAAGAGAATCCCCTAGCTCCAAGCTCCAGGACCTGGACATGAGGATCCAGAGGAGTCAGAACTCCCCCAGCGAGTGGTAATGCGAATGCCAGATGGCGTGCCAAGATAAGTACAAGTGTATCGATAAAACCAAATCATAATCATACATTGAAAACCATGTTGTGAGCATAAGCATGCAGAAACAAGTAGATATATAACAAGTGATATTAAGCAGGGAAATACTCATGGTATGATAAGATAAAGGAAGGTAACAAGACGAAAAGTAAAGTAGATAGGGCAACACTAGTTATCTCCTAAGCTAACATAAACCGAATAAAAATCGATTACGAGCAAATCTGATTGTACAAGTTTAGGTCATGGCTCCATGAGATTAGTACCTCGAAGGAATAATCCAAATAAGAAAATTCTCATCTATATACCTTTATCCCATGTTACCGTAATCCAAGCGCATACAACCCGAGTTACAAAACAGCACAACAAATTGCATATTAACATCTTATTATAATTGGGGCCGTCTAAGTTGTAGGTTTTAGTATGCGTCCCATTCCACATAATTTCACTTACAACTTATAGAGCAAGTACCGCTAGGTACCGGGACTTATTTACGCCCGAACAGGAATAGAGTATTGCAGATCCCATAGAAATAGGCTTAGGGCATGTGCATACCCGGCAGGAATAAACAGGAGTAGGGGTGCCAGCACACCCCACGGAATCCCTGGTGGCCGCCAGGTGATCCCTCAAGTATGTGGCCATGTGTGACTCGATAAGACCACTATAAACATGATTATTCAGGGCCCATCAGTTTCCCCAAACCGGGTGCAAGTTGTCTTATTATAATTTAATATGTGATTATCAATTTACGGGAATAGCAGGAGCAGGACATGATTAGGAATTTAGGAGTGCATAAGTATTGTAGATTCAGGTCACTGCATATAGAATACAGAATAACAAGTACATAATTCAAGTCACTGTATGTAACACAGGATAGCACGGTAGGATTCCCGTGAATGTGATAGCCATAGGTCAAGTATCAACGTGTCAAGAAGCAGGTGGTAAATCATATTATAATGAGGAACAAGCGCTGAGCAGTAAGTCATGTCAGGTGGTAACACGTCAGTTGCTAAATGATACAGACTGGTGTATGTCAAGTGTTAACATGACAAGTGTGTACATCACAATACCAAACGAGAACACCGATATAAATACATAATGTTATGCAAGTCAACCCGACGATACGGGAAAGTCCAATGGGAAAGCGAGAACACTCGCCTAGAACTTCGGAAAACACCGTGAAATGCCTGATGTCCGGAATCCAAGAAATCAACGCGTAAACGCGTTCAATATAAAGGGAGAGAGAGAATAGAGATGCGGGAATCGCAGACGCGGGAGTCGCGTTGCGTAGATGTCACAAACGCGAGGTTCGAGATCCGCGTTAAACTTAGGACACGAGAAGAATACAGACGCGGACGTGAGTTTCGCGTCGTGTTAATATAAGAACGCGATTGTCGCGTTAAATAATTACTTGGACTCAGGGATAAAATCCGCGTCTAGTAATCATACAACAAGAGAAAGGGGGAGACAGAGAAAAAAGGGGAGACGCAAGAAATGAGGGAGAAGATACGCAGGGAAGGAATTAAAGGAAAGGAAAAAAGAAAGAAGGAAAGAAAAGAGAAAAAGAATGAATGAAGGGAAGAAAAGAAAGAAGGAAAGGAAAGAAAAGAAAGAAGAATGGAAGGAGGGATGTCGGTTATGTTGCCGGCGGCGGCCGGAGGTGGCCGGAGATGGCCGGAGGCGGCCGGAGGTGGGTGGCCAAAGCCTCAAGCCCAATCAATGGTGGTGCAACTCTAGTGAAATTTGAGATTTCGGAGTTTTGAAAATGGTGGTTCGGAGAGCGACGAGTAGGTCCGTTGGAAAGAGTATTCCGAGGAGAGGAAGATGGCGTGATTCGTGGTGGTCAAGGTGGTGTAAGTAGTGGTGGGGAAGGTGGTGAAGTTGGTGGTGGAAGTGGGTTTCTTGGTGTTTCTTGGTGGAAAAGAGGAAGGTGGTGTGAAGGTGGTGTTGTGGTTGTTGGAATGGTGGAAATGATGGAGGAAATAAAGGTGGTGGAATAGGTGGTGGAAAAGATGGAGGAGGTGGAAAGGATGGCCGGCCAAAGGGAGGGCAAGGCTGTTTTTGGGCTGCCCTTCTTCGTTGGCTGCTGTTGGAGAAGAAAGAAGAGAGAAAAAAAATGAAAGAGAAGGAAAGAAAAGGGAGTGTATATATAAGGGGATTGTTTAGATAATTACAAGTGTGTCATACAATAAAGAGAGTTGCGTCTCTTTAAAAACAAAAGGCTGCGTCTCACATACAAAACTGCGTCTAGCAGTTGTCCAGACGCAGTGAGGGAATCTTGCGTCCAGGGAAAATGCGGAAGTTGCGTTTAACAAAAAGGACAAAAGTCATAATGACTTGATTGGAATTGATTAGCAGTGCATTAAATGCAGAAAGAATGTAAATCTTCGCATTAATGATCAGATCTGAGTCTGGTGAGACTCGCGTCTGAGGAGAGAGAAAATGAGAAGGATATATAAATATAATATCTGGATAAGGTTTCGGTATGTGGGAAAACACCGAAAATCCGGAAAAGCCGAAAAATTGAAGTATCTTGAAAAGTTTCTCAAAAATTCTCAAAAATAATAAATATTCTTTTAAGATGTTTGGTGAAATCGGTTTTTTGAGATTCAATCTCATTTTAAAAATAAAAATCCTGAAGTCAACCGTCGATACCGGGTCGGCCGGATTTTGATAAAATCTGAAAAATCTCAGAAAATGCCTGAAAGGAGAAAATATAATTTTAAGGAATAATATGAAAGCGGAATTTAGAAATTGGGTTCCAATTGTAAATTAAATTCTTGGAATCAACCAGCGATACTGGCCGACACCAAATTCAGTGGAATTTCAATAAATTTAGAAAAAATCCCAGAAAAAGTATTTAGATAGAAAATGTGATTTTAAGAAGTTATGGGAAAGTCGTTTCTTAAAATTCAACTCCGTTTATAAATTAAAAATCCGAGAATCGGTCAGCGGTGTCGGTCGACACCGTTTTGAATATTTTCAATTTAATTCTGAAAATTTCAGAAAATCATGAAAAATTTAAAATATTAAAAAATGATGTTTGAAACTGAGATCGGTCAAATCTGATTACCAAAAGATTAAATCGAGCAATAACCTGAGATCGGGTCCCCGGTTCAGACTAGGGCTGAATCCGATTCCACGAATCCGGATCCAAGATAAAACGATCATATAAATAATTAATAATACAAAACAAATACAGAAAGTAAATCAAAAAAATACGATCGAGAAATCTGAACACGCAACTAAGTACGTTTCCGGGAGCGGGGTGTTACATTCCACCCACCTTACAAAAATTGCGTCCTCGCAATTTCGATAAGGGGAAGATGAACACAGGAGAGACCAGGGTCGACAATGAGAGAATGATATAGTGGAATATTTACGAAAGATTACCAACTCAAAATACAAAAGATCAGGGTAGCGGTTACAGTGACATCCTCAAGATTCCTGTTCTGGATACTGAGCTTCATATTCTGCTGTTGCTGGGCTGATGCCTCTGCTGGCACGCTGTAGACTTGGCCTTTGCCAGGATCTGCTCTAGTTCTTGCTCCTCTCTGTGGCTGATCATACTGCTGGGGCGGAAATGGAGCTCTTCGGACAACGGGTTCTGGGTTCCTCCTCAGTGGTGGAGCCGAAAGTGCCGGGGGTTGCTAGTGCCGGAAATATTGATGGTGTTGGATAGGTTCTCTTGAATGGGCATCCACTTGTCGAGTGATTACCGGATCCACATACCAAACATAGTCCATTAGCCTTTCGGCAGTTGCGTTGGATGTGTCCGGGCTTTTGGCAGTACCCGCATATCATCTGCTGAGGGGAGGTCGGAATGGTCGCTTGACTATCGGCCCGTTGGTGGTCTCGGCTGCGTCTTCTTCGTTCATTAACTGAAAGGGTCTCTTCACCGACTTGTTCTGCACCTGGTTCTCATTCTTCTTCTCCAGTCCTCGTTCTACTTCACGGGCAATGGAGAGAACCTGGGAGTATGTCTTCAGTTGTTGAGGAATAAGATACATTTGGACATCCATCTTCAGCCCTTGCTGAAATCTGCTCCCCCGTTTTTCTTCGTCTGCCACCATGTAGGGAGCAAATCTGCTGAGCCTCAAGAATTCAGCAGCATATTCATCAACTGACCGGTTTCGCTGTTGTAACCGGATAAATTGTTCTTCCATGTCCCTTTGAGCTGTTGCAGGGAAGAATCTCTCGTAGAAACTCTTTGAGAACTGGTCCCATGTGATGGGTTTTTTCAGTGTCGCTTCTTCCGCCAACCACCATGTTCGGGCCACATCCTTCAATTGTATCTTGGTCACTTCCACTTGGTTCTTATCAGGGACTCGGGCTGCCTTCAAAAGATCTGTCGTGTCTACCAGCCACTGTTCTGCATCTAGGGGTTTCTCTGTACTTGAAAAGATCGCCGGCTGTAATCTTCTGAAGTCTGACACATTGCCTGGCCTTTGCTCTCGGGTTGTAACTAACAGTCCTTGACGTAGAAGCTCTGTCTGTTGTTGTTGACTCTGCATCATCCCTTGAAGTATCCTCATCAGGCCATCATTGTCTCTGTTGGATCCATCTTGAGAAGTACCAGTACCATTACGTGTTCCCCGTCTTTCCATATCTGAGTGGTTGGAGTGGGTAACAAGAAGAAGCTGGAAGGTAAAAGATTGAAGGTCTCAGGATTCAAGAAATGGATCAGAAGGATGGGATAGATAACTCTGCACTTGTAGTTGGATTGTATAATCAGGACTCTTGTATTCCAGTTGCAAATTCTTTACCATTAATTTGCCGTCTGGGCGCACTAAGGATGCGAGAGCCTAGGCTCTGATACCATCCTGTAACGCCCCGATCCCGCGGATACGGAGACGTTACTGCGACGTATATACGCAGGTCAGAAATACCCTCACGTATATACGCTAAGCATCAGTACAGGCAAGAATCAGAGTACGGAAGAAAGTGGTGCATTATACATTCCAATATATGAGTACAATTACAAAGTTATCACCAGATGTGACACAATATTACAAGAATATTACATCACCGACAGGCGCAAATGAGAGAATATAAAGAGAAGTACAAGTATGAACAGTATAAAGGCACTCACGAGTTTACAAAAGGAAAACTCGAGAGGCGTACAGGGGGCCAGGAAGGATAGAGCTTCAGATGGTCTGCTGGAGATCCAAGCTACCGCTGCACCTCTTAGGTCAGCAACCAAGAGAATCCCCTAGCTTCAAACTCCAGGACCTGGACATGAGGATCCAGAGGAGTCAGAACTCCCCAGCGAGTGGTAATGCGAATGCCAGATGGCATGCCAAGATAAGTACAAGTGTATCGATAAAACCGAATCATAATCATACATTGAAAACCATGTTGTGAGCATAAGCATGCAGAAACAAGTAGATATATAACAAGTAATATCAAGCAGGGAAATACTCATGGTATGATAAGATAAAGGAAGGTAACAAGACGAGAAGTAAAGTAGATAGGGCAACACTAGTTATCTCCAAGCTAACATAAAACCGATAAAACCGAATAAAAACCGATTACGAGCAAATCCGATTGTACAGGTTTAGGTCACGGCTCCATGAGATTAGTACCTCGAAGGAATAATCTAAATAAGAAAACCCTCATCTATATACCTTTATCCCATGTTACCGTAATCCAAGCGCATACAACCCGAGTTACAAAACAGCACAACAAATTGCATATTAACATCTTATTATAATTGGGGCCGTCTAAGTTGTAGGTTTTAGTATGCGTCCCATTCCACATACTTCACTTACAACTTATAGAGCAAGTTGTTTGGAAACTGATGAAGTTTGACGAACCATGTTTAGAATGGGCCCCGTACATGCCCGGGACAACGGTCCAGAGTATCCGGTGCTGAGCCGGAACGTACCGCTAGGTACCGAGACTTATTTACGCCCGAACAGGAATAGAGTATCGCAGATCCCATAGAAATAGGCCTAGGGCGTGTGCATACCCGGCAGGAATAAACAGGAGTAGGGGTGCCAGCACACCCCCACGGAATCCCTGGTGGCCGCCAGGTGATCCCTCAAGTATGTGGCCATGCGTGACTCGCTATGTGGATAGCACGGTAGGATTCCCGTGAATGTGATAGCCATAGGTCAAGTATCAACGTGTCAAGAAGCAGGTGGTAAATCATATTATAATGACGAACAAGCGCTGAGCAGTAAGTCATGTCAGGTGGTAACACGTCGGTTGCTAAATGATACAGACTGGTGTATGTCAAGTGTTAACATGACAAGTGTGTACATCACAATACCAAACGAGAACACCGATATAAATACATAATGTTATGCAAGTCAATCCGACGATGCGGAAAAGTCCAATGGAAAGCGAGAACACTCGCCTAGAACTTTGAAAAACACCGTGAAATGCCTGATGTCCGGAATCCAAGAAATCAACGCGTAAACGCGTTCAATATAAAGGAGGAGAGAGAATGGAGATGCGGGAATCGCAGACGCGGGAGTCGCGTTCGTAGATGTCACAAACGCGGGGTTCAAGATCCGCGTTAAACTTAGGACACGAGAAGAACACAGACGCGGACGTGAGTTTCGCGTCGTGTTAATATAAGAACGTGAATGTCGCGTTAAATAATTACTTGGACGCAGGGGTAAAATCCGCGTCTAGTAATCACACAACAAGAGAAAGGGAGAGACAGAGAAAAAAGGGGAGACGTAGGAAATGAGGGAGAAGAGACGCAGGGAAGGAATTAAAGGAAAGGAAAAAGAAAGAAGGAAAGAAAAGAGAAAGAAAGAAAGAAAGAATGAAGGGAAGAAAAGAAAGAAGGAAAGGAAAGAAAAGAAAGAAGAATGGAAGGAGGGATGGTCGGTTATGTTGCCGGCGGCGGCCGGAGGTGGCCGGAGATGGCCGGAGGCGGCCAGAGGTGGGTGGCCAAAGCCCCAAGCCCAATCAATGGTGGTGCAACTCTAGTGAAATTTGAGATTTCGGAGTTTTGAAAATGGTGGTTCGGAGAGCGACGAGTAGGTCCGTTGGAAAGAGTATTCCGAGGAGAGGAAGATGGCGTGATTCGTGGTGGTCAAGGTGATGTAGGTAGTGGTGGGGAAGGTGGTGAAGTTGGTGGCGGAAGTGGGTTTCTTGGTGTTTCTGGTGGAAAAGAGGAAGAAGAAGGTGGTGTGGAGGTGGTGTTGTGGTTGTTGGAATGGTGGAAATGATGGAGGAAATAAAGGTGGTGGAATAGGTGGTGGAAAAGATGGAGGAGGTGGAAAGGATGGCCGGCCAAAGGGAGGGCAAGGCTGTTTTGGGCTGCCCTTCTCGTTGACTGCTGTTGGAGAAGAAAGAAGAGAGAAAAAAAATGAAAGAGAAGGAAAGAAAAGGGAGTGTATATATAAGGGATTGTTTAGATAATTACAAGTGTGCCATACAATAAAGAGAGTTGCGTCTCTTTAAAAACAAAAGGCTGCGTCTCACATACAAAACTGCGTCTAGCAGTTGTCCAGACGCAGTGAGGGAATCTTGCGTCCAGGGAAAATGCGGAAGTTGCGTTTAACAAAAAGGACAAAAGTCATAATGACTTGATTGGAATTGATTAGCAGTGCATTAAATGCAGAAAGAATGTAAATCTTCGCATTTAATGACCAGATCTGAGTCTGGTGAGACTCGCGTCTGAGGAGAGAGAGAAAATGAGAAGGATATATAAATATATATCTGGATAAGGTTTCGGTATTTGGGAAAACACCGAAAACCCGGAAAAGCCGAAAAATTGAAGTATCTCGAAAAGTTTCCCAAAAATTCTCAAAAATAATAAATATTCTTTTAAGATGTTTGGTGAAATCGGTTTTCAGAGATTCAATCTCATTTCAAAATAAAAATCCTGAAGTCAACCGTCGATACTGGGTCGCCGGATTTTGATAAAATCTGAAAATCTCAGAAAATGCCTGAAAGGAGAAAATATAATTTTAAGGAATAATATGAAAGCGGAATCTAGAAATTGGTTCTAATTGTAAACTAAAATTCCTGGAATCAACCAGCGATACTGGCCGACACCAAATTCAGTGGAATTTCGATAAATTTAGAAAAATATCAGAAAAAGTATTTAGATAGAAAATGTGATTTTAAGAAGTTATGGGAAAGTCGTTTCTTAAATTCAACTCCGTTTGTAAATTAAAAATCCGAGAATCGGTCAGCGGTGTCGGTCGATACCGGTTTTGAAGATTTTCAATTTAATTCTGAAAAATTTCAGAAAATCATGAAAAATCTAAAATATTAAAAAATGATGTTTGAAACTGAGATCGGTCAAATCTGATTATCAAAAAGACTAAATCGAGCAATAACCTGAGATCGGGTCCCCGGTTCAGACTAGGGCTGAATCCGAGTCCACGAATCCGGATCCAAGATAAAACGATCATATGAATAATTAATAATACAAAACAAATACAGAAAGTAAATCAAAAAATACGATCGAGAAATCCGAACACGCAATTAAGTACGTATTCCGAGAGTGGGGTGTTACAGGCCCTCTCTAGAATAGTACAGGGGGGCAATTGATATAACTAATAAGAGAAATTTTCTCTTGTTAGCAGGTTGTTCAGGCTGCTTCACATTCTCCATGTTTGGAAGTAATATAGATTTTAATGCCTTATGGTGAAGTATAACAGTAATCCGTTATTATTGAACAATAGAAAACAAACAATTGTGAAGAAACTATTGTTACTAAGTCATAGATCTATCTTTGCTGCACCAGAAAATTCTCCATGTTCTGATGTATATTAAAATTTCCATATGCAGGTTGAGTTGCTTCTTGGAAAGGCTTATTCTGATTGGGGTCATGTTAGTGATGCCGTTGCTGTTTATGATCAGCTTATCTCTAAGTATCCGAATGACTTCCGTGGTTACTTGGCTAAGGTGCGTTACGTTATTTTAAAATTTCAGCTTCCTTCATATGTCATGTTTTGTTATTTCATGTGAAAGGTGAATAATTTTTTTCTAAGGAGATTGAACTAGGTGTTGCTTATACTCCTCTTACCATAAGGAAAAGTTGATGGAACATATTATGCCTCAAACTCCCGAAAATTTATCCTCTTCACCTGCCTGTTACCATTGTGCTGTTGAACTTATTTATGGAGTGGTTTCCTTATAACTTCCCCAATGAATTTAATCATGCTCATCTCTCCTAAGAAATTCTTCGGATTTTTTCTTTTCAGATATTCCAAATTATAGGTTCAATAGCCTCTTTATCCTTCTCAAGTGGATGGTCTTTCTTCCTCAGTGATGTCCTCCATTCCTTGAACTATCTAGTCAAACGGGTATCCTCTATTATTAGGCATTGCCTGATAATAGCTTCAGAATTCTTGTGTGAACGAAGAGCATGAAAACATAGATAATGTGAGAAATCAGTGACTCAGAAATCTTGGAAGAGTTCAAGATCGTGGTAAGGAAGCAGTGTGTGCATCGTCCTGAAGCTGATGACTGGTGTGTTAGAACAAGCAGCTGGGACAACAGCAACTGAAAATGTTCACTCTTGAGTAGAAGATGCAACTATAACTGAAAAAGTAGTCTCTGGATTGGTAATTGATTCTCCAAGCGGAGAGCATTGTCTGGTAAATAGGGAGACTCGAGAAGAATAACATGAAATTGATTTTTTATTAATTTTTTAAAATAATAATTGGCACAAAGATTGGCTTGGTTTGAACCTTGGACCTCCCATAAAGCAGCCCCATGCTTTACCATTTAGCCAGGCATCAGTTGAACGATGAGGACAGGAAGAAGGAAAATTGAACACTGAGGACAGGAAGACAGTCAAGAATGAAGACTTAGAGAAAGTGTATCTTTCAAAAGTTATCTGACATAAGGTAGGAAGCAGATTAGGAAAATAGGAACAATAGCTCTTTGTTGTTGAATTATAACTAAGGTGAACACAGCAAGCAGGTTGGGGTGTTGACATTTTCAATGAGGGATAAGACAATGAAAATACAACTAAGACTACGAAGATCAGTATAGTGAATTCAGAGACCTTATAAATAGACTTTTGTAAATGAGTACGATCAGTGTGATTGCCAACTGTAATGATATTACACATGGTTTCAAATATCGGCCAATTCTAATATATATTGGCATTATCGTTCAGATTTTTGGGTACCTAAACGATATTAACCGTATACTATCCACCGATATCAAAGCCGATATTACTGACATGGCCGATATTGCCGATATTGATACTAAAAAACATGGGCCGATACTGATACCGATACCGAGATTTCAAAACATGATATTACATTTACCTCCCATTTGGTCAACAGAGAGACACAAGAAAGGATAAGAGGTTGACGTTGGACCTTCCTGATGTTCACATTTATGGGTATTATTCAGTCTCTTATGAAAAGACTGCTTAATTCTACAGAACGACTTACTGGTGGATCAATATGAGAGTGATAGATTTGGAGAAGGAATCATCACAAAGGATCAAACAGAAAGGGTCAAATTTGAATTCCAGCACGCTAAAGATCAAAATTGGTTGTAGCTAGAACTATATGGGTTCGAGCAAATGATCATCCATTTCAAAGACAACAACAAGGAACCACAGATTTGTAGTTTGAGGCTTTTCTGATTCATCCATTTGATGGATCAAAATCCAGTTTAATGTATCAGCCTTTGTCCAGGACAAAATAAATTCAATTTTATAGTTTCTCCTTACTTGATTAGATTGTTTCCTTATTCAATAAGATTCTCACATCTTTTGTGTTTGTAACCCTATCATAAACACAAATCTGTTTAGAGTAAGATTGCTAACTATTATTTAAGGATTAGTTTTTTAGAGGTCAAGAAAGAGTCCACGTCTAGGTTTCTATTAAAGAGCTTTATGCCTTTATCCTTTAATAGGAATTAAATGTTATGCAAGTTTCTGTAAAAACTTTGAATTGCTTTTCAAGAGATTAAAGTGCTGTTCTCTGATTGGAGTTTCGTGGTCGCACATTCGGTATGAAACCTTAATTTCAAGGTGTTAAATCTTCTTTTTTCTGCATTAAGCTTTTCTATTTTTAGTTTTCCTTCAAAATTTCATTTCTTCAAGTACATCTTTACTACCATTCCCGATTTAAACCCTTGCCATACTAAATTGACTTTGAAATCTAATTAGTCCATATTGTTTCCCAAATCCCTACTTGTTGCTCAACGAGGGGGTTGCTTCAGGCTATTTCCGTCATGTGGTAACACAACTTACTGAATGAGTCTCCCCCCTGATGAAGACTAGGAAAATTATAGGTCACAACAATCTATTGAAGCATCTAAACGTTCGTTCTAAGATAACAAATCAGGCTTGTAGAACCTTTGAGAGTGATTGCATAGCGAAAAATTCATCTCTCTTTGCCTTATCTAATCCCGCTTGTTCGTTACATGTCTCATGTACTCAATTTTGCCAGCAGCAGTTTGTTTCTTTAATCATATGAGCAAATGATAGTTATACCTAGGTACACACCACAGCCGTCATACTCTCAGTGTCATGGTTGCAGGGTGAGAAATGAGGTGGCATCCAGGGGATGAGGAGCAATGGAATCATCCCATAAACCAGTTGGACTCTCCCTCTATCTTGGTGACGGGATGTTGAAACAACATTAGCAAACCTTGTTCGTGCTAGATCATGCAATCACATTAATGCATGGAAGTGATTTAACTAAAGTAAAATAATTGTTCTGCATTCTGAATTTCATAGTATAGCTACGGAGCAGAACTTTCATGATCTCTTGACCACAATTTTATTTATTACTTTCCATACTTCAAGTTTTATAAATCATGCAAATTCAAATATAATGCTAATTAAATAAGTAATAATTAATGTTTTATAATTTTTGATGGACTGATTTCGTGATAGAGCCTTTTTCCTCCCCCTTCTCAGGGAATCATATTAAAAGAAAATGGTAAATTTGGTGATGCAGAAAGGATGTTTATTCAGGTACTGGACTTTCTCATTATTTATCCTTGGCTTTTCTGAGCATGGAAAGTACCCTCTATATATGTTTAGAAAAGCTTAAAAATATTAAGGATTTTTACCATGTGTACCCTTAATTTTTAAATTCATCGTTACTTAAATTTTATTAACCATCAGATGATAGCAGGGCGTAGTCCAAAATAACTGTGAAACAGAATGTCACATAACATGTGGAAATACACAAAAGATAAGATGAAATATGTTATTTCTGGGGGAAAAAAAATAGAACATATATGCTAAAAAGCCAACTATCAGGTTAAAAAGGAAAACATAAAATAGAAAGAACACTGTAACTGGATAGTTCCTCTTGCTTGATCAAGTACTGTTAATTACTATTTGTATATTTTATTTTCCCCCTACATGAATGCTCAATACACTTAACGAACACTTCCATGTAATGGAAGAGGAATGGGTATGGAGAACATCAGGGCTACTTTTTCAAGACAAGTTTATGAGGTAATTTTTAATATTGACTTCATAATTATGTCCGAAAATTTTCAAGAACATCTGTCCCTGCATGAATCATAATTTCCTATGCGATTAGGGATCAACATACAAGAAGGCACCAATAAGTTGAAGTTATTTGTTTTCCTAGGATAGAAAGAAACAGCAAACTGCAAGAAGATATACTAGAGGAGACTAATATGTTGCATTAACTGTCTTAAACATTCTAGTTTACTTTTGATTTATGTACAATTGTCATAACTGATAAAAGTCTATATTCTTTAATTTTAGCAAAGTGATTGAATCTGAAGAGAAAATGATACCAAAACTAAACTGCTCCTTATTGAGTAAAACAAACATAATTATATAAAAGGGAAGAAAACATATTTTTGACATATAGAAGTGTTCTAATTCCCAATTTTCTCTTCATATCACCATGCAAGTAATATTTGACCATCTTTCTTGGTATGGTATGTTACTCTATTGAGGTTTGAAAAATCGGTAGATTGGTTGTTGTTGGTCGGGATTTGAACCATCCAATCAGGAAACATCTCCTATTTTCTTGGCTTCGTGCAATTTCATTTAAAATCAGCTGTGTGGTTTCAAGATGGAAATGGACCAGGGCTACGATATATCATCCAAGCTAATGTAGTTATCTTTAACCTTTAGGTGAAAGGTAGACATCGTCAAGTATTATTGTGCGTTAAGTTTAAGAAACTTTCAGGGTTTTCTCAAAGAATTACCATGATTTATTTATTTATTTTTTGGTTAATTAAGAGCCATGAACTTTTCTTTGCATTTTCAAAAAGCTACCATCTGTTAACCTTCTGTTTCTTTTGTTGTCCCGTGGAAACAACGTGACTTCCTATGGATGAAACTTCCCTTTATAAGAAATTGTAAACGATAACCACAAAATTAAAAGAATATTTTCTCTGAAAAATAGAGTTTGCTTGCTCGCATTCTTATTAACTTTTAAATAATTATTATTAATTATCAATAGTAAGTTATTATAATATGTTATATTCAAAGTAAATATTTCTCAAAAATTTCAGAATTATTAATTAAATAGTTGTTCGCTGACTTTTTGAGCCTAGAAATATTTAAGAATTTACTATGTTATTTAAGAACCAGTGAAAAGTTTAGCAATTGATAATTAATTTTAATTTTATTAACGATTAATGCTAAAATATTATCCCTAAAAGGGTTATTATAAATCTGTTAATTAATAAAATGTATTTTTCTAAAGTATCTTTATTTATAAGATTCTTAATAGACATTCATTGATGGAATATTAATCACTAATAGAATATTGAAAACAATTTTCCTAATCCTTATTAACCTTTATATATATAATTATTACTATTATTATATTATTATATTTATTTCATATTGTCTTCTCCCAACTTCCTCTGCTTCTCTCCTCCTAAACCCCAACATCATCATTTCCTTCTCTCTCACCACAAAACCATCCCGAACCATATATTCACTTCATGTCCCTAGCTATTTCCATGCCGAAACCTAAAATTGCATATAAATTTTTGCCATCTTCAAAACCCAAATTTTAGTCAATCTTTGGGACCTTAGAAAATCAATCATAGAACAAAAAACCAAGGCCATGGAACTCATATCCATGGAGTTTGAGATCATAGCCAAAGTTTGGTAAATTGGGTTCTTTTTTCCTTTTTATTGGGTTCTTTTTTCCTTTTTTTTATGGGTTAAATGTATGTACTATTAGTACTATCGGAATTCGGAGGTTTAGCATTTTATCCCTTGAGCTATTAATTTGTCACTTTAATGGCCCTCTATCTAACACTTGTTAACTTTTGCATCCAAGAGAGGTCATGTAACCATCATGTTACCCCTCAAAACATCCTTGCTATTGTTAGTGTTAGTTAATCTTACTAGCATTCTCAGGTGCACCCCACTTTTGGTGGTTAAAATTGAGATTAATATGGCTAATAAGGTAGGGGAGTATTTTGGAGGGTCACGTGATAGTCATGTTACCCCCTTTAGACGGAAAAGTTAGCGGGTGTCAGACGGAGGAGTATAAAGTGACGGAATTGATAGTTTAGGGGGATGAAGTGTCAAACTTGTGATAGGATAGGGCAATAACTGCAATTTACCCTTTTTTTTATCACAGAAGATAGAAGAGATTGGGGTTTTCTGAAAATAAAAAATAAGGGTACAATGTCCTTTTCAAAAATGTCATTAAAATCATTAAGGCTTTTTATAAACTAGAAAGTTCATTATGCTTAATTAAACAAAAAAGGTTCATGGTAAGTTTCTGGGAAAACTTTGATAGTTCATGGTATATTTTAAAGTTACTATTATTACCCTACGATTTGGAGAACATAAAAAATAGAACCTTTTTCTTCATAAATTGATGAGAAAAGGAGTAGTAATACACACTAATGGTGTGCAGACCATTCCATGTGGCAATTTAACAGAACATCAACAACCCCTTTTTCTTAAATTAATACGGACCAGTGGTAACACAGAGCAATGGCCTATTGGCCTGGGCGATGTGATTGTTGGACAACAAGGACCCTTGAAGATGTGGTCACTTTCTTTTTTCCTGTGATCAGATCACTGGTTTAATTAGCATTTTTCAAAGAAAAATATGCATGCATGAGAGTGAATTTTACATTCTATTTTGGCACACGTTTTGTTATGTTAATTTTACCTATCCCATAAATTGTAAAGAACAAGGATATTTTGCATATATATACTCTTATAATAAATTGCTTAACATATGATTCATCAAAAAATGAATTTGTCGATGTTATTTTGTAATGTTTT
Organism: Agave tequilana; assembly: GCA_038442645.1. Taxonomy (NCBI): domain Eukaryota; kingdom Viridiplantae; phylum Streptophyta; class Magnoliopsida; order Asparagales; family Asparagaceae; genus Agave; species Agave tequilana. Next base: position 195,046 of record JAVJIF010004480.1, read on the forward strand.
TAAGTTAAATGTTTGTGCCACTCTTTGCATAAAATACCAATAATTAATAAAAGCTGAAAATTATTAGTAAAACTTAATACATATAAAGTATTAAAATTTATTCAATTGATAGGACAGATAAATAAACACAAAGTAGAAATATAAACTTTAATACAGATAATGTAAATTTTGAAAAATAAAAAGTCTTTTAAATAGATTAAGATAACTATTATTTTACATATAAATTAAAAGTCTCAAAAAACCTACATCATATATACCAAAAGAATCCAACATAATATCAAAGTTCAGTAGAGAGTAGAGCAACTTAAACCAAAATAATATTTTGCCTAAAAATTAAATTACAAAATATATTATAATTTTAAATCCAAAACTTAATCAATTTCAAGAATAACATCAAATATTGGTGGTTAGTCTAGTACCAAAAAGTAACAAACACGTTTTAAAACCATAACATCTTCATGAAATTTAAGGACTAACAAAGTTAGCAGTCATTTTTAAAAAGTAACGCATCATTGGCTATCAAATATTTTATTGAGAATGATATCCCTGTAGATTCTTTTTGATCAGCCATGGTCTGTTCAAAAACATTTAAGCATTATTTGAATGCCAAAAGTGTGAGGTGTTGGGCTTTTTATTACAAAAGTAAATTTAATTAAATTAACTCTGAAAAATTAGAGGAAAGATCTTATCTGCCTCGGGGTTAGGGCACATAGTCACTATCCTAAAGGACGTATCATTGGCCTTGTGTGGTTAGCGAAGCTTGATGTGTGCTTAAGTATTTATAGAGCATGCTCAGAAATAGCCACCATAATAGAAGCCCACTAATCTCACTACGGAGATAACTAGTCTTTAGAGGCACAGACTACTGATATGAGGTCCATGTTTGCTTGAGTGAGCAACATGCTAGTAGATTATTCATCCAAGTTTGCTATTTTTGTTTATAGATAGACCTGAGAACTTTATTGTTGTCTTTAGTCAATGTCATTTGTTTTACTAACAAGAATTATAAATTTCCAACCTATCTATGTGTTCTGTAGAAAATAAAAGGAGCCCTATTTTATTTATGATAAAAATAAACACAAAACCTGAGACCTTTATATCAACGTGCTAGTACAGCATTTGTAGAGTTGAATAGCTTGTGAGATCTCTCTTCCTTTTTGGTATTTTATTTCAGAATAAAACTCTTGTGAATTTGAGGCCATCCTTGTGTTTTCCGTGCAGGCAAAATTCTTTGCACCAGAGAAAGCAAAGGCACTTGTAGATCGATACTCCAGAAAGTAATATTCTGTATGAAAGGAAATTTGGTATGGTCTCCTATTTTGTCAAGATCATCTTGTTGACCAGTGTCCATATATAATATATTTTTCTATGCCGCAAAGTTAATCTGCAATTTGTGTTAAAAGGTTTCTATAGTGGTATATCTGCTTCAGGAACAGTTAACCTATTTGGATCATTGCTTATGTAAGACTATATTAACATATACAGTACTTCATGTTGTTTTATATTATCACTTGTCAAATTCATTACTGCACACTACTTTGAGTAACATCACAAAGAGTAGGAAGTTTTCAGGGGAAAATGTTCGTGTTTCATATTTTCTCATAAAAGCATGTCAGTTGAAGGGAAGATAATAAAATGGTTAAATAATGATAAAAATTATGAGAACTGTATAATCGAGCTCATACACACGGACACATGAAAGCTAGTGTTTCTGGGGTTTCTCCATCTTCTGATGGAGATGCCCAGAGCAGGGTGACAATGATCACACAAATGCAGACATGCTATGTTTCTGGGGATTCTTCATCTTCTGATGGAGATGCTACAGAGCAGAATGACAATGATCCTAACTCTGCTATTGTGAGAGAGAAGGTTCCTCTGCATCTCACAAGGATCAACCTTTCATGAAGGGTAACAAGGGTAATGGTTGAACTCTTGTGCACCCTAGAAGTAAGCGGCCATGGATTAGTAGGAGCCAAGGGTTTCAGGCACAGCAGTAGTCTAGATCAGGCTTTCTAAAAGGGTACTAAGCCTCATGTAAATGCTAGATATCCTCTAAAGCATCCACTGTCAATCCTTCTGCCCCTCAGCATGGCGGTTTGCACCAGGTTCAGAAACTTCATGTTGGAAGGATATATGTTCTATAGGGAGGAAACTTTATAATGATTGCAAACCTTACTATATTCAACCTCTTAAGAAGCCTGATGGAGACTTTTATGCAAAATAAACAGAGAGAAGAGGTTGTTGAAAACATTGAGAACTGGAGTCACAATTTGGTGTCCTTGGCTGATGAATCTTTTTGTCTTCACCTCAAAGCATGTATGGGCAGGCTCTGGAGACCATGTTATTTCTTTGAGATTTATTCTCATGAGAATAGATTAAGTTTCTTTAAACTTGGCTCCAAGGAAAAATTGAGAATTTTGCAAGGTAGCCCATGGCTGTTTGATGACAATTGATTATTCTTAGGAAATGGACAGAGCATATAGGCTTGGAAAGGGATTTGCTTTTGTTGTTCCAGTCTGGTCAGGTTTCTTCCTCTGCATCTCAATCTTCGGTCTAAATCTATTGATAAGGCTTCAAGTGTCATGGGAACTTTTGTGCATGGATAAGGCTACAGTCTATAGGGGACGACTGCTTTTGCAAGATGTTGAAATCTAAGCTGCACATCCATTACTGAAATCAGTCCCCATGTTAACTGAGGTTGCTGAACGAATTCTGTTGGATATGAAATTTGAATGGCTTCACCCTATTTGTCACAAATGTAAATCATGTAGTCATGTGGACTCTCAATGTCCTACCAGGGAAGTAAGGTTAACAAAGAAGCTTCAAACCAGTCAATTGTGAACTATTTAGAAAAGCGTAAGGAGCATATGGCAAGCTGGGATGATTTGGGTGCTTATTGATGTCTCTAATGAGCCTGAAGAAGCATGATTCAGATTTCAGAGGCTATGTTAACTCTCCTATCACAACTAACAACTCAAGACGATGCAGGTTTAGGGACTGTGCTGGAGATCAAGCCAGTTGCTAATGAAGCTGTAGCTGATTGGGGGACATGCTCAGATGCTTATCATGAGTCTGAGTTTGTTGCTATGGGGGATGGGTTGATTCAGTTCAGTCAGCAGCAATACCTAATGGAGTTGCAGGACAATGTCGGCAATGTTAGAATAATTCTCATTAGTTATATCATAAATAGATGAATATGTACCTCATATGTCATCTAATGGAACTACGTCAAATGACACATCAAAACTCCAATCTCCCTATCATTTTTACACGATCTACCATACATTATAATCTTTATGTCCTAAGGCATATATATAAAAAATCACGTGAATTGGAGTTCGTTTAATCATTCATCTAAAGGTTTCATTTGTTCTATCGTTGAAAAACCATTAAAATTTCAACCATTCGATGCATGAGTAAAGGAACTTCAAACCATCTGATTTTTTATATGTGTACGTTTTGAGACATGAAGATAATAATATGCGGTCGGATCATAAAAAAATGATAGAGCGAGTGAACTTTTGATGCGCCATTGACGATGTCCCGTTAGATTGCATCTAAGATATACTTTTCTCTTATAAATATACAATACTAGTAGTATTCAAAAACATCTTCAGCTAAATTTTCCTCACAGAAAGGATCAATATAAATTAGTTCAGATTTCTCTATTTGGAAAGTCTCTTTAGGAATCTGAAAGTATGGAATATGCTTGAGAAAAATGACAGTCCTAAGCAACCTATACTGCTTTTGCTTCAAGAAGTGTCAGAATCTAATGTTCAAACTTTCTTTATGAATCAACGTGCATGTCTCTAAAAATTTGTTTCAGTTGATATTAATTATGCATCTGCAAGTTTTGGAAGTATTAACAATGCAAATACTTCCACTTTGAGTTGGAGGGACCACTCAAAGATACATTAGGATAATATGATTAATATTTCTGTGACAATGTTGCAAGGGAAAGTTCTCAATTATTCCATGTTACAGCACAATGGTTAACATGCAAAGCATATAGTCCATTTTGCTATCAAAATTAAAAGCCCTTAATTTCTACCTAACCCGAATGTCTTTAGGATTTATCATCTAGTTCAATTTTGACATGGCTTTAATTTATCACCCAAGTTTCTCCTTCCAATTCCAGTTTTCCCTATTTATTGATTAACTTCACAAGTCAGATTATCATGTACTTTTAATGTGCTTAATAATTATCCATTGCACTGTTGCATGATATATTACATACTTATTAGTTATTGCATATATGAAAAGTTAGTTCCAAACCATGGTTTTTAAATGTAACGCCCCATTCCTGCGGATACGGGGACGCTATGGCGACATACATACGTCGGGCGAATATACCCCCACATATGTATGCCAAGCCTCAGTACATGGAATAAATACAATATACACATTTATTCCAGCATTAAATAAGTATAAGAATACCTACAAAAGGGGTCAGTAGTCATGATAAATATGAAAACAGGGATAAACTAGGAAATAAAGACAGAATAATAAAGATACCTATGAATCGAAAAAGTGACGGCCTCAAGATAATATCTCATGAGGTGTTAGGTGTTACGAAATTTTTGAGCTCCAACCTGGGCACGCAGACACAGGGTCGTCAGAAAGCAACCTAGTGAGTGGTAAAATGAAGGAAGCAGTAATAGTATATTATAATAATAATACAACCACAATAATATATAATATATGTTTAACTACCAGTCAATATAATTATACTAATGATCGGTATAACTAATACAAAAATATATTCACGCTATAACAGTGGTAATACCTAGCACGCATGTTACAATGGTGATGCTACAAAAATCCTATACAATTATATAAAAAGAATATCAATTAATATTATTGGGAAGAGTCTTATATATATCATCTAACTTTATACTATTAGATTATTATAATCAATATGAGTTATATCATTTATATGTTATTGTATGTATGTGGAATATGATACAACATTTAGTGACATATCAATATAGTCAACTTGTGTAAGTAACATATATCATCTTTTATTATTCTCCATTTAAGATTTAAACTCTATTTAAAATGGTATGATAGTATCGTGAATAAGATGAATCATATGGACATGTATACATGAAGTTCACAGGATAACCATACTAATATGAAGAAAACATATAGAATATGGAATACGAATGCAGAGTATATGTGTACATGAATAACGTGTCTGTGAAAAATACAAGTAATGCAAAGTATATATGTGACATGATGATAATTAAGATAGCAAAAAGTGTAACAAGTATAAATAGACAATAAGATATATGTATCGAACAAGTCATGTTATTTATACAATAATAACAATTAATACCGCATTGTATTTTAATCAATCTCTTTCAGTGTCTCATAGCACTGGCAGTTTATATCGGAGCCCGTACTCTAGTCGAACCCATCCGAACATGGCATACGAGTACCATTATTCGAACGAGAGAGTGACCAAATAACAAGCGTTTTAGATGTCATTATTGTTTATATTATTTTATTATGTTAATTGGAAACCAACGGTCAAGGAGCTCTAATCGAGTGGGTGTTTCCCGTGCATACCTGGGATCACGGCCTTAAACAAGCTCCTGGCTGCTGAGACCAGGGTCGACCGCTAAGGCGAAACAAGTAATAAGAAACAAGATCAATCGGTCGCTAGCACTACCACGTTTCTTGCAGTGGGACTAACAATGATCCAGGCATCCTGAAGTTCACCTAGAGGGGGGTGAATAGGTGACTAGCTAATCTAATGATGAATAATACGGAATAAAAAACTATTTAAGCAAACTAAAAACTATTAAGCTAAACACACCAAGTGTAATACAAGAGTGTAGCTGAATTCCCAGTGAAGGGTTCTGAACTATCTCCTCAAGATTCTTCTAGATAAGAGTTGAGATGTCACTATGGCTTTCTTAGTTGAATGCAAGTGTGAGCAAATAATTCCAAGCATATAACAATTAAGTACAAGATATATCAAGCATATAAAGAGATAAGCAATGTAAGTATGTAAGATATAAAAACAAGTGAGAGATAGAGAGAGCAATCGCAAACACGGGAGATTTGTTTCGAGGTGCGAGTACCCTTGCTCTACTTCCCCGCCTTCAATACTATGAAGGATTTTCACTGGAATCGATCCCATCGGATCACTCGGTGTCGCAATACCTATAAGGAGTTTACACTAGAACTCTTGGACTCATTAGTCCCCTCACTTGTTTCCGCAAGAACAAACACACGCAAGCACACTAGCTTGCCGAGGCCGCACCTCTACACCGAACTCCCACAAGAACTCGAAACAACATGAACTCGCAAGTTCGCCTCCTCAAATACAAGATGAAACACTTTGGTGATCTCAACACTTTGATCACCTTAAAAATACTCTCACAATAAAAATCTCTAGAGGATTGATATAGCAATGGATAGCTCAACCATGTGTGAGAAAACAAGATAGAATAGTGGAGGAAAAACTCAAAAAATATCTTTTGAAAATCACTCTTAAAAAATTCTCCTTTTGATATGGAAGTTTTAGCTCTAAAACAATTAGAGATAAACACTTAAAGAGGTAGTAGATTGAAAGCCCACTTAAAATCTTATTAAAAACAGTCCAAGGGAACCCCAATTTATAGGTTCCCAAAATATGACCGTTGGAGGCCAAATCAGCAGTTGACGCTATTGTCGGTCGACTGCCCGGTCGACCTGCCAACGGTCGGATTTTCGATCGTTGTGTCACCGGTCGACCGGGGCCAGATCCAAAAAGCAGAGCTCTCTGGATGGTCGGCCGCCTGGTCGACCGGCCCACCAGCCAAATGGCTGTGCACGTTTGTGCACATCGGTCGACATGTTTGGTCGACCGACTCCTGTCTCGGTCGACCGTCCGGTCGACCGGCAAAAAGCCAGGTCAGACATCTTTTGGGATTAAAACTTGGTCTTTTTATCTTTAATAAAATCTCATAAATTCTACAAAAATAACTTCATTGATATACAAACATGTTTGATTAAAAATCAAAACATATTACAAATATTTTGAACTATTTTTGTGATATAGAAATTTTGCCTTTAAACAAAAACCGTATTTTTCAGAAACAATCTTCAAATTGAAAAATGATTTTTTCAAAACTTCTCCAAATACAAAAACAAGATATTTTAAATACTTTTAAAGCTTAGTGTATATAGATATGATCCACTACACATATAAGATGAAATATTTATGTTTTTGACAATAAGTTCTAAAATAAGTTTTGATAAATTCAAAACGATATTTTTCTAAACACAAAAATATCTTATGGAAACACATATAATTTTTTTTTTTGTATATGAAATTGAGCAATCCACCAACTAATCTATCCTTTACATTTTATCTAAAAACAAATCTTGACAATTACAAAATCCGACACAAGTCTTCTTGACAAATCTTCTCTTGAAAATCTTCTTCTCTTTCTTGACTTGGTCCAAACCTTGATCCATGAGCTAGACTCCTCTTGATGCGATCTTGATGCGCGAGCTCTTGAATCAATACGTGCTAGCTCCAAAACATGACTTCAAATCTTTTGTTGAAGCTAAACACCTACTAAGATCTTGATCAAGTATTTGAAACTAAATAAGCACAAGATCATTAGTACTATAACTATATAAGTTAATCATCATCAAAACTAGAGCGATGGGCCTTTAGGCCAACAAACTCCCCCTTTTTGATGATAACAAAACTCATGGAGTTATATATGCATGGATTAAAGATAAGCTTCATAGAAGCTTCCCCTTAACTCATGCATAACAAAAACATAAATATATTCAATGAATTGCACTAAACAAACATAAATGCATAAATAAGGAGATAAACATGCATAAACTCACCAAATTCTTCTCCCTTTTTGCATAAAAAAACATATATGCATAAACCCTTTTTATGTAAACAAAACATATATGCATAAATAAGAAAATAAACATGCATATATAAACGCTCAAAATTCTTCTCCCCCTTTTTGTCAATTCATCAACAAAGGGGCGAAAACAAATCAAACAATAAAGATATAATGCGATATACATTCATGAAGAAGAGAGACGTGAAGTTAGCTCCCCCTGCATACATGCATTACATGAAGAAGGGATGACAAGACCCTAGCTCACATAAAGTATAATATACAATGTATAAGAAGAGATGTTAAGCTTCCCTTACACACGTGTACTACATAAAGAAGAGATATAAAGCTCCTCAATATATGATACACTCAAACATGAATCTATATATAGAAGAGATGTTAAGCTCCCCTTGCATATAGACAATATATGTCAAGAAATTTTGAAATCACTTCAAAATAAATTTTGAAATCTCTCAAGTCAACAGAATAAATTTTGAGGTACCACTTGTAAATAAACAAAATTTTGAGATACTACTTGTAAAGAAACACAATTTTAAGATATCACTTGTAGGTTATTGATATCACTAGAAGTATCTTGTAAATTTTTTGATACCAATTAAAGGTAAAATATGAAGTATATCAATACCAATTGAAAATAATGCATAAGCTTATAAAGATACCAATTTACATTTAAATTTAAGTCAAACTTAGCATAAACATAATTTGTGCTTTAAACATGTAAGGATATTGTAAATCAAGCACAATTAAAACATATATATATATGAAAAAGAAAATACCAATTGAAATTGATATTTATTTGAGATTTTGAAGCATACAATATAGAAACAAATATGAGTATACGAAAATAAGATTCCATGAAGAACATGTGTATAACTCATAACTACCACCCTATTCATGCACATATTAAAAAGATTTTTAATTTTGAGCATACAAGGCATGGTCACCCATCCATCCGCCCTTTGGTTAGTAAGGTTTTTCAAAAAAATAAGAGTTTGAAAATATTTTAGCATAGTTTGAAAACTCTACCAATTGAAGAATAAATAACTAGTTTAAAGTAATTTTTAAAAAACTAGTTAAAGATCCTTCAAAGCATGAAAACATATCATATATCCCATGAAACATGCTAAAAACACAAGAGTTAACACTCGAAATCTATGAAGCTTAAAAATTTTCATGAAAACACTGTCATGAGTAAACAAATGATGTGTGAGTGCACAAGAGCTATGTGAATAGCATATTCATGAAATAATCAATAAGGTCTAAAATAAAATGAATTTCTTTTATCAAAAACATGTAAATCATAAAATTTATTTTCATTATAGTCAAACTTCAAGATATATGTATGTTTTATCAAAACTAACAATATACATACATATCCCAAACACAAACGAGTCCAAAAGGCAAGTGACTCAAGAGTATATATGTATATTTATTAGTTTTAGACAAAATTAACATATACATAAAGCAAAACATATTCATGAATAGAGAAAACATGTATAAGTGAAAGAATCATCAAAACTAGGTTATACATGTACATGTAATGAGTACAAATGAGTAATGAAGTACAAACATATAAGAATCAATTGTTGCTCACTACTTGTAAAAGTATATACACAAGTTTTAATGAAAAGTTCATCTAAACAAGTATTCATCACATGAAGCACAAAACCAAAACATGCTAAAAATATTTTCTATATAAAGCATGTAAACTAAATGGGAATTTAGAGATAGTTATCAAAGCATGTGCATTATTCTCTAAGCCTCCAAAACATGGTGGTCCTCCCACCAAACTTCCTTGGTAGCGATGCACCGATAAGGTATGTCCATCTAGCTCATGCATTTACCACCAAGGCACCAACGCTCTCACGTCATGTGAGAGCCCACACCTACATCAAACACAAGAGGTGGAGATTTTGGTACCCATTTTGAGTCCACGGGGATAGCATCATAAGGAAATCAAACATTTTTATTAGCAAAATTTATAGAATTAATCTTATCAAAATAAAACTTTGCTAAATGACCTTTGCGGCCGCAATGTGTACATTTGTACACTCTAGCATGCAATGAGTGTGATCATGATGTGTAAAGTGTGCATATGTATGCCGTGGGTTATGTGCATGAACATGTGGAACTTGTTTCTTTTGAAACAAGCTTTCCAATCTAGAATGGTTAAATGCACAATTGCTCAAAGTTGAGTTCAAACAATTAATTCTATTTTCAAGACTTGAATCTCATTTTTATTAATTGTAGCATGAAGAGCATGGAAAGAATGAGAATCAACAATCTTTTTCTTTTTAGAAATGTTTTCTTTTTCTTTTGAAACGATTTTTCTTTTCAAAGAGTTATTTTCATCCAAAGCAATCTCTTTTTCTTTTTCACCAAATTAATTTTATTTTTCAAAGAATTATTTTCTTCACAGAGATCATTTAATTTTGAAGATAAGGAAATATTTTTCTTTTTCAAAAATTCATTTTCTTTTGAAATGTTTTCAAATTTATTTTGAAAGGAATCCTTTTCTTTTGAAATGAACTTATATTTATTTTTCAATCTTTTATGGTCCTTTTTAAGCAAATCATATTTTCAAAAAGCTGTTGACAAAATGAAGCAAGCTCATCATATGACATGTCAACATCCTCATCAAGCTCGGATTCGAAATTTACTTCAAGGGGGTTATCCCCTTGGACCATGTAGCATATGTTGGAAGCATTACTTTCATCATCCGAGTCACTCCCCGCATAGTATTGCTTTTGTTCGCCAAGGGAGACTATAATGTTCCATACTTTAAAAGCCGAATCAATATTAACAATCCTAGATAAATATTCATCATTTAGGGTAGATCTTAAAGCATGAAAGGGCTTTTGCATTAGCCTCAAGGTTTTTGCCATTTAAACAATATGAATCTTTAATAGCAGCAAAATAAACATGAAACCATAGGGCTTTGAGGTATATGGACATCTTAACGTTCTAAGTTTGGGTGTTAAGAATGTCAAACATGGGAGTTGTCATGAAATCCATGTGTGTGTAAACAAATATTATGTTTAGCTAAAAATGAGGATCTTTAACTCAAGATTGTTAGACCCAAATCAAGAGCACCAAGCTCTGATATCAATTGAAGTTCACCTAGAGGGGGGTGAATACGTGACTAGCTAATCTAATAATGAATAATGCGGAATTAAAAACTATTTAAGAAAACTAAAAACTATTAAGCTAAACACACCAAGTATACACAAGAGTGTAGCCGAATTCTCGGTGAAGGGATCTGGACTATCTCCTCAAGATTTCTTTAGATAAGAGTTGAGGTGCCACTATGGCTCTCTTGGTTGAATACAAGTGTGAGCAAACAATCTCAAGCATATAACAATTAAGTATAAGATATATCAAGTATATAAAGAGATAAAAATGTAAGTGTGCAAGATATAAACATAAGTGAGAGATAGAGAGAGCAATCGCAAACACGGGAGATTTGTTTCGAGGTTCGAGCACCCTTGCTCTACGTCCCCGTCTTCAACACTATGAAGGATTTTCACTAGAATCGATCTACGGATCACTCGGTGTTGCAACACCTACATGGAGTTCACACTAGAACTCTTGGACTCACTAGTCCCCTCACTTGTTCCCGCAAGAACAAATACACGCAAGCACACTAGTTTGCCGAGGCGGCACCTCTACACTGATCTCCCACAAGAACTCGAAACAACACGAACCCGCAAGTTCGCCTCCTCAAATACAAGATGAAACACTTTGGTGATCTCAACACTTTGATCACCTTAAAAATACTCTCACAACAAATATCCCTATAGAGGATTGATATAGCAATGGATAGCTCAAGTATGTGTGAGAAAACAAGATAGAATAGCAGAGGAAAAACTCAAGAAATCTCTTTTGAAAATCACTCTTGACAAACTCTCCTTTTGATTTGAAAATTTTAGCTCTAAAACAAGTGGAGATAAACACTTAGAGAGGTAGGAAAAACTAGCTTTAAAGCCCACTTAAAATCTTGTTAAAAACAATCCAAGGGAACCCCAATTTATAGGTTCCCAAAATATGGTCGTTGGAGGTCAAATCAGCAGCTGACGCTGCTGTCGGTCGATCGCCCGGTCGACCTGCCAACGGTCAGATTTCTGACCATTATGCCACTGGTCGACCGCCCGGTCGACCGGGGCCGGATCTAGAGAGCAAAGCTCTCTGGACGGCCGACTGGCTTACCAACCAAATGGCTGTGCACGTTTGTGCACATCGATCGATCGGTCCGGTTGACCGACTTCTATCTCGGTCGACCATCCGGTCGACCGGCAAAATGCCAGGTCAGACATCTTTTGGGATAAAACTTGGTCTTTTATCTTTAATAAAATCTTATAAATTCTCAGAAATTCTACAAAAATAAGTTCATTGATATACTTTGATATACAAACATGTTTGATTAAAAATCAAAACATATTACAAATATTTTGAACTATTTTTGTGATATAGAAATTTTAGCCTTTAAAAAAACGTATTTTTCAAAAACAATCTTCAAATTAAAAAATGATTTTTTTTCAAAACTTCTCCAAATACAAAAACAAGATATTTTAAATACTTTTGAAGCATAATGTGTATGGATATGATCCACTACACATATAAGATGAAATATCTATGTTTTTGACAATAAGTTCTAAAATAAATTTTGATAAATCCAAAACGATATTTTTCTAAACACAAAGCTATCTTATGAAAACACATATAAGTTTTGTGTGTGTATGAACTTGAGCAGTCCACCAACTAATCTATCCTTTACATTTTATCTAAAAACAAATGTTGACACTTACAAAACCCAACACAAGTCTTGTTAAAAAATCTTCTCTTGAAAATCTTCTTCTCCTTCTTGACTTGTTCCAAACCTTGATCCATGAGCTAGACTCCTCTTGATGTGATCTTAATGCGCGAGCTCTTGAATCAATACGTGCTAACTCCAAAATTGACTTCAAATCTTTTATTGAAGTTAAACACCTACTAAGATCTTGATCAAATGTTTGAAACTAAATAAGCACAAGATCATTAGTAGTACTGTAACTATATGAGTTAATCATCATCAAAACTAGAGCGATGGGCCTTTGGGCTAACACATCCACCCGACAAGATCTAGTAAATAGTAAAGTCTCCCCCATTTCTTTGTTATATTTATTATATTTAAACTACACAGTGTATCAAGAATAATAACAATGGTCATAAACGTGTCAGGTTTACGGGACATGTATAGGTAACAGGAGGCATGCAGTCCTAAGACGTAAGACTTTAGAGGTAGCCCCCGAGATTCATGTACAAGATAACAAGATAACAGGATAACATAAGTTACAATATTTTGTGTGGCACTTAACTCCGCACATCTTAGATCAATTGCCGGTATGTCCCAGTAATAAGATTATTATATCAATATCGATATCAGGAGCCAGAAATATTGTAAATAATAATGTAACAAGAATACAAGAATACGCATATAATAATCAATCATGTAACAAGAGTTGTAATTCATGGAACAGGAATACAGGAACAATCAAAGTATGTATACAAATAAATTCATGTGACAAGTACATGCAATAACAATGTAGATTACCCTTGTAACGGTGACACATGTATATGAAATACAGGTGTAGCGTATTCGTGTAACCAATGGTACCAGTACATGTAATAATAATGTTAAGTATATCAAGTGTCTATATGAAATAACAGTGCCCAGTGTATAGGCATAACCGTGTATCATGTACAATGATACTAATACATGTAATCTATAACGGTGTCTAGGAACATGTCGTTAACAATGTCAATGTATCAGTAGTGTAACGGTGACCATGTCGGGGTGATAGGTGTGACGAGAACATATGTCAATATATATAGTTATGTCAGTATTTAGTATACCACTCTTATATCATTCATTTATGATATCGATCATAGTAATGATAATGAAATCATAATGTGTATATATCTACTGGCACATATTTCTGTAACTCTTACCACACCGTCACTGTCAATTCATATTCATCTATCACTGTTACACAGAAACTGTTACACTGAATAATTATTATTTTATGTTCAGGTTCCATTGATACACGGATATTATGCTAGACACATTCACTGTTGCATGAATACTCTATTATACCAGGCGGACTTATTTCATGTGCTTGTATCACTGTTACATGGACACTGTTATTTTATGTACTATTATTTTTGTTACACTGACACCTTAGTACACTGGATACTGTTATTTCATATAAACACTTGTTACACTAAACATTATTATATCATGTACTTGTATACTTGTTGCATGGATCCTGTGTTATACTAGATGTTATATGGATTCACCTATGTACATGTTTTGATTGTTCCTGTATTCCTATTGCATGAATCACTGCTCTTGTTACATGGCTTATTGTTACATGCGTATTCATGTATTCCTGTTACACGACTGTTTACTACAGTATATGCATGTTTTCTATATTGATATGATTTCTTGTTATGGACATGTGAGTTGTTGATATGCGGTGTGTGGAACTAAGTGTCACGTGGATCTAAGGCACGGGGGGCACCTTATATAAGACTCTTCTCAGTTATATTAATTGATATTTTTTTATATAATTGTATACGATTGTAGTAGCATCACCATTGTAACATACATGTTAGGTATTACTATTATTATAGTGTGAATATATTTTTGTATTAGTTATACCGATCGTTAGCATAATTATATTGTATAACTAGTAGTTAAACATATATTATATATTATTATGGTTGTACTATTATTATAATATACTATCACTGCTTTCTTCATTTTACCACTCACTAGATCGCTTTCTGACGACCCTGGGTTTGTGTGCCCATGTTGGAGCTTAGAGATTCCGTAGCACCTAACACTTCACGAGATATTATCTTGAGCGTCACTTTTTCGATTCATAGGTATCTTTCTTATTCTGTCTTTATTTCCTGATTTATCCCTGTTTTCATATCTATCATGACTACTGATCCCTTTTGCAGGTATTCTTGTACTTATTTAATACTGAAATAAATGTTTATATTGTATTTATTCCCTATACTGAGATTTGACGTACATATGTGGGGGTATATTCACCTTGCATATGTATGTCGCCGTAGCGTCCCCATATCCGCGGGAATAGGGCGTTACATTAAAGAATCCATAGCCTGAAATATCTTCCTTTCTTTAATGAAAGTCTGTTATGCGGCAATCTTCTGAAACTCTTCTAATCCCCACCGTCTTTGTCGATGCAGGAACATAATTGTCTTGAGTGCATTATGCGTTGTTCTTTACAGAAACTATTTAATTGATAAAAGTTTTGCTGCCAATCTCAAAGCACTGGGTGCAGATGGCTTCGATTATTTCTTCTTCCAATCAACTTGGCGCATACCATTGGTATTTTTCTAACTCCCGCCAATTGATATTTCATCACATCTGCAAATCTGCATGGTCTTGCTAATCCTGCTGTCCTTACTTTGATGCATAAAACTAGTTGCCTTTTGGGTCCATAGATCAATAACTCGTTCAGTTTGATTTATCGAGTCTCGATCATTGCAAACATTCTTGCTGATCTTTTCAATCCCCTTGAAATGTCTTTTTGTTTCCAAGTGGTAAATATTGTACCGACAAGTTTGTTCTAGATTGCTTCTGCATTGAAATTTATGTTTAGCAAGATTTTAAGTTCCTCATTAGGAAATAACACTCTCATCCTTTTGGTCCTGGAACAACTTGGGATTCTGTAATATGCTGGCTAAACCTGTCCAGGTTAATGATGGACAGTTGTTTTCTTCATGTCTTGTATTGGATAATCCTTGCATGATTTCTACTTCATATAGGTAGAAGCAAAGGTTTCTTTTTGCTCCGTGCTCACTAAATAGACATATTTCACTAATGACACCTTGTATTAAGCAACTAGAAATCACTAATGCAGTCAAGATTTTGAGAGCGGCTGCAACACTGATAGCCAACTGTTTTATTCACCATCCCATGGGATTACGTGACATTGTTGAAATGAGTATTTGCTCTCTTTCATTAGTGTTTTGTGCCATGCCTCCACCAGAACTGCTTACTGCTTCTACGGAGGATTAGTAGATGGAGGTTGAATTACATTCCTTTGCAAATGAATATGTTTGAAGCTATTGGTTTTCACACAAATATTAATGCCACGCACAATAATCTACAATTCCATATTCATGGAAAAGGTCATTCTCTGATGTGAAACATGTGACGTGTGTGGGGGGGAGGGAATCAGCAATGAAATACTCAATCACCTTTACCAATATAAAACGATTGTTGGTAGGAAGGAAAGAACTAATAATACTAGCAAATAATTGATCATGCGTAGTTTAATTCAATTTAATCGAAAATTAATTAAGGATAATATATTATGCGGCAAGAGTTTACGATCAATATAAAATCTAGTAAGTTACAGGCAAGCAGATATGGATAATCTCACGTTTGTAGACATCAGCTAAATCGATAAAAACTCAGATATTTAAATATCAGACTCAAAATAGCTGATTTGAATTAGAAATGTGCCTACTGAGAATCATGTGAGACCTCAGTGTCCTTGTGATACTTATAGACACAAAAGAAATCTCTTGTAGGGACCCTGTCGGTGTGCAATGAGAGGGCGCGAGGATGAGAGTACTTGGTCGGCGTGAAGATGTCGACGGGAGAGAGTGATTTGGGCATGTGGGTTGATGCAGAGAGAAAGAGAGAGAGAAGAGGAGTTAGATTTGTTGTTGCTTGGGTTGCAGGGAGAAGGTGAGTAGGAGAGAGAGATTGAGAGAGATTAGACGGGGGGCAAGCTAGATAGAGTTTCATACCATTAATTTAAGGTTTCTCTGAGGGCTTCACACACAAAAAGATTTGGGAGAAAACTCATCACCCACAAATTTTGTGAAAAATTTCATAATTTTTTTCATTGATTCAATTCTTGATACAAAGTGTCTTTAAATAGATTTTACAAATATGAATTCAACTAGAACTAAAACTATAACTCCTAATCAACATAGACACTCTAAAATTCTCAATCATAATGGGATTACAACTACTAAAAGGAAATCAAAAATGAAAAAAACTAAAATACATAAAATTCTACTACTAATAAAAAACTGGAACGAGGTGTCTTCTTCACCGGTGATACATGTGGCTTGATGTCCGCATCATTTTCCCCATGTTGGAGAGAACTCGACTCCATCAAGTTAGAAGTGAAAGTGCTTTCATGTTGCTTTAAAATTTTATGATCAATATTCGCCAGTTCACTTCAGTTTAGCTATGTATAATTAATTGGTACTTTTTATTGTCCAACAAATTAGATATTTGAATTCTACCATCTTGGGTGGTGATAATTTATCATCTAAGAATTTATTAACTTGACTGCTGTATAAGGTAAAATATCTGGTAGTGATGAAAAGAGTATGCTCTTGAAAATAGGCTCATGAGAAACCTCATCAATAAGTGAGATAACATCAAGACTTCTGTATTCCACTAAGTATTCAACATTGAAAATAGAACTGATGCTAACATTTCTAAAAAGATTTATAGCATAAATATTATCGTTCAATTTCATCAAGATTTGAGGGTCAACACTACGAGCATGCACTTGTTTAACATCACTAACATTAAAGTTTTTAATCGGTTCTTATTATCACCTCGCATTTCATAGTTGGCATTATTTTGTGCAACTTTATCACTGATTTTCTCGTATGATTCATGTACATGTGATGCAAATGATAATGCAGACTCAGTTGATGCAAAAGATGATGCAAACTCACTTAACCTATTATAATTAGCTATGGGGACAAGGTCTATGAAGAATTTCAATTTAGTACTGAACATATGCCACAAGGAAAAAGGGGATAGTGTCAACAGTAAAGGAGGAAGAGATTGGTGACCAAAACATGTAACAACAGTAGGGATCAGTGGTAGAGAAGGCAGAGAATGTGGCGTTGGCAATAGAGCCGGGAAAGAAAAGGACGTGTAACAGTTGTGACAGTAAAAGAGACAATAGTCGTGGCAGCTGAGAGAAAAACTCTAAACTTCTTAATCATAAGAGTTACTTTCAGAGAAATAGTGCTATCAGGCTTAGGAATTTCAAGGAGAACTTTTTCATTGATGGCAATCTTAAATGGACTTAAACAATTGAGAGCAACATGCCCATAATCTTGACATTTATAGCACTTAATTGTGAGACTAATTTTGAAAATGTCTCTTTTAATGTCTCTATTTTTTTGGTGTTATTAAGATCAATCTTAGGTGAAAGTTGATGTATACTAAACCTATGAGGTTGAGAAGAGCCTATGAGGTTGAGAAGATAAGGAAGGTCTAAATACTGAGTCTCTATAATCATGACTCTTGACGGTATGATTGTTCCTAACTGAATCTAGATCTTGGACTAACATATGAGCCTTCTCCAGTTCAGTAACTTCTTGAGCCAACAATTTTATTCGTAGGTCTTCTCTAAGACCAGCCATAAATCGAAAAAAGACTTTGATGTCACTCTCTATGCATAGGATGTTATAGCAAATGAGAAACTCATCAAATTCGATAACATATTCACTGGCGGATTTGTTGCCTTGAGCAATTTGGCGCCACTTGTCAAAAGGATGATTGTGGTAATATGGTAGCACGTTTTTACCCTTGAGTTCGTCCTTCATAGCAAATCAAGTTTCTATTGGCCGCTGAAATCATGCTTTCTTTGAAGTTTTCACGTATGTCTAGTATTGGTTAGCTTGTCCAGTCAGCTTCATAGTAGCGAACTTGACTTTCTCAGCTTCAGAAAATGGGCACCGGGTGAAGTACTTGTCCATACTCTGTAACCAATTTAGAAAAAAAATTAAGGATCAGAATGCCCATAATAATCCAGACGACCATATAAAATCAGTACATCTAATTGGGTGCTTGTCAAGTATCGATCATTCTAGTATGGTGTCAACAGACCACATTTTCCTTCATGTTGCAGTTTTCGAGATGAGTTTCGAACTTAGTCAATCTCTCTTAACTTTTGTGTCGGGTTTGGATGATGCCCTTTAGTTAGGTCTGTAATTTGGCGAATATCGTGGCAACTTGTTGAGAATCCATAGGGGTGGACTGTGGAGTGATATTCACCAAACTGTCCTTGCAAATAAGGAATACCTCAGTCAGTTGGCATGCATTGTTTTATTCCTAAATGCAATATGCAAATAAAGCTAACTAATTTTTATTTTATTTTGTTAGTATTTTTAGATTGTCGTATTAATTAAACCCTAATCTTACCAATCTAATTAGTCAGGTCGGTGAAATAAATCAAATGGGCGGTTTTTCGCCTGTCAGCATTCCTTAATTAAGTAACCACTTTGAAATACCCTTCCTTAGACACTAACTGTATGAAAATTTCAGGAAAAGAATTTATCCTTTAAGTTTCCTAAAATTATACTAATTTTTTGATTTAGATCTATATCCTTAATGCAAGAAAGCAAATAAAAATACCTAAGATGTAATTCCTACCTAATCGTGCTCTGATACCAAATTAATGTGAAACTTGTGACGTTTGTATAGAAATCAGCAATAAAATATTCAATAACGCTCCCTGTTTTAAATATCGACCGAGTCGGCCGAGATATCGTCCGATATCTCTTTTTTTGCCTGCTGCCGATACGATATGGAGAATTGTATCGTCTATCGTTTGCAGCAAAAAACGGCCGATATTTGAAATATCGGCCGATAAATTCCCCGATATCGCCTGGTATGAAATAACTTATTTATTACACGACTGCGTGTAAATGTATATTATTTTTTACTGTCTTTGCATGCATATTACATCATTTTTATTAGGTAGATGATATCTATGACACTAAACCAACTTTAGTTATCAGTATTTCATTATATATAGTGTCAGATATGAACGCCCGATATACGCGCGTATCCCCGATATCTCCCCCGATATTCGATATCCGATATGAAAAACCCTCATCCGATATGATCCCGATATCCGATATTTAGATCCTTGATAACGCTTCACGAACATGAAACAATTGTTGGTAGAAAAGAAAAAAACTAATAATACTAGCAATAGTTGATCACGCGCAGTTTAATCCAATTCAATTGGGAATCAATTAATGATAATATATATGCGATAAGATTCTACTATCAATATCAAATCTATCGAATTACAAGCGATCGATCACACAATCTCATATTTGTAGACAGCAGTTAAATCGATTAAAGCTCGGAGATTTAAATATTAGACTCAAAATAACTAAATTGAATTAGAAACATACCTACTGAGAATCATGTGAGACCTCAGTGTCCTTGTGATGCTTATAAACGCGAGAGAAATCTCTCATGGGGACCTGTCATGTGCAACGAGAGGGCGCGAGGATGAGAGTACTTAGTCGGCGTGAAAATGTCGATAGGAGAGAGAGGTTTGGGCATGTGGGTTGATACAGAGAGAAGAAAGAAAGAGAAGATGAGTTGGATTTGTTGTTGCTTGGGTTGCATGGAGAAGGTGAGTAGGAGAGAGATTGTGAGAGAGATGGAGCAAGGGGGTAGGCTAGATAGGGTTTCACACCATTAATTTATGGCGGGCTTCACTCACAAAGAGAGATATTTGGGAGAGAACTCATCACTCACAAATTTTGTGAAAAATTTCATAAATTTTTTCATTGATTCAATTCTTGATACAATGTGTTTTTAAACAGACTTTACAAAATATGAATTCAACTAGAACTAAAACTATAACTCCTAATCAAAATAAAAACTCTAAAATTTCTAATGACAGTGAGATTATAACTACTAAAACGAAACCAAAAATAAAGAAACTCAAAATAATGAAACTAAAATATATAGAATTCTACTACTAAAAAACTGGAACGAGGCATTTTCTCCACCGGTAATACACGTGCCATGCATGTGGCTAGATGTCCGCATCATTCTCTCTTTAAATCACAGAATTATGTTCATGTACAAAGAAATTCTTTTATAAATGAATATTGCATAACTAGATTGTGTGGATCTTCTGCAATAACTGTTTGCTGCTATTAGTTATTTCCTTCTAATTCTCAAACTCAGGTTTGGAAGAGTTCGGGGGCTCAAAACAAACTGAGCTTTGTTTTGAAAACCAAACTGGAGTTTGGGAAACTGAGGTGTCCAGAGGACTTCAAACCTCATGAAACTGAGGTTGAGTGCAAGTTGAGAAACTGGGGATTTTTATGGTTACAAACGTCAGTTTCATTTAAACTTAAATGCAACCCCAGTTTCACAAACTCTGTTGACAAACTTGGCCTCAGTTGCTAGATGTTTGGCCGAAAGATGCTCAAATATGCAAAACCTCATGTACCAGCTCATATCTTATATTTGAACATGTTGATCAAGTGGTCAGCAAAGAAACAAGTCTTTGATTAGAAAAATTAGTGTTGAAAGTAAAACCTTGAAAAACTATCAGATTTCAAGATATTTCTAGCGGAAATATTCAAGCAGTGGCAAGATGTTATAAAGTCCAATTATGAAAGTGTTTCCAGAAACTAAAGTATGAGTCTTCGTCGGAGGTTACAGGTGGGTGTCTCGTCTATGTTGGATGCTCCTGCTTTTACCTCAGTCATGGCTTACTGTTGCATGTTGCAAAATCATATACTTTGTACCTTTTCATAACCGTTAATTCTCTGTTGTATTGCATCTCTTGCTCTCTCTCTCTTTTCCATTGTTGTTGCACCTGTTGCTGCTGCAAGGTGGTATTGTTATGGGAATGACAGGTTTGTGCTTTGTACAGCTGCATCCATCCATGGGCAATTTATGGGGTTCATGTTCATTACTGCATGTTTGATGTTCATTACAAAAAACTATGGAGCCTCCTTGCTGTATTGAATGGATTGTTTTCGTGTTCCAACAGATGATGGATGAATTCTTCCAGCTGCATGCATATTCATGAGAACCAAGTTGAGCTGCAGAAAAAAAAAAAAAAAATCACAATGAAACTCTCCATGTTAAATAAACAAACTGTTCAAGTGTATCTTGCTTATGGCAACCATAATAATATTTGTTACCATTTGGTCAAGTGGAGACCAAGGAAGGTTTTTAGCATAATGTTCTATCATTGGTCCGTGGTGATCGAGGATTATCGTTGGAAATCTCTAATTTGCCGATGTGTGGCCATATTTTTTGGTATCAATTTTGTCCTTCTCCTGGTGGTGGAAACCTCTGAACTGAATTTCTCTCGTTCCTCTCAAATTGGCAATTGCAATCTCAAATTATTGACCACCAATGAATTGGCACTAAATAATAGAAACAAGTTGAGTGTCACTTGTCTATGTGCTTTCACTCTAGCCAAACAACTTATAATAAGCCATAATCTATTAGTCTCTTTCAAGTAGTAATGAAACAACCATCGCTTAATTACACCAGTTGCCAGCGAGCAATGAATTCTGAGAAGCAAGCAAACATGAAGGAAAAGTAATAATTACAGACGTTGGGTGGGCCCTATGCTTGAAATCACACAGATATTGGGTGGGCTCTAGATCTGTCAGTTTGGCACATAACCATGTGATCCAGCCTAATCATTTCCACGGAGCCATGAACACATAATTCGATTGTCGGCAAAAGAAGCTAAACACAGAATCAACAACATATGCACCAGTTTAGGCAAATAAATTCTTTCTGAGTTTCATCCGTTTTCAATTAATTTAGCAGACAGTAGTAATGATCTCATTCACATTGATAGGACCAGGATTTTGGGGACATCTGAAACCTCCGGTGAGTGTAGTTGAAGGAGACGCTCTGAAGGGGCGCCAGCGGCAGCCCAGCATTCACCACGCAGTCGCCGGCCGCCACCACCCGGAACACCCTCGGGCTGGCCAGGGACTGCGGGAATCCTTTGCACTCGACGTGGATGTCGATCGCCGGGCACATTGGGCAGCCGTTTCGGACCGTCACTGCGAACTTTGGCGGCTGCCCGAACCCGACCTGCGTCTGCTCCACTGTAGGCATGTTCCTCACACATTTTGCTGCCCACCCTACAAAATACATATCCACAATATACTTATGTTCGATGATAACAACAAATGTAAGTCTCTGTGCGCAGTTTTTGCTACTCACCATGGTGAAGTTGCAGGGCAAGTAACAGTAGTAGGGATAGAGCTTGTGGTCTGAGACTGAGCATTTCACTTCTCTTGCCCTGAAAATAATGCAAGAGGCCACATTATATACACATAATTAAGACCTCACGGAGGTGAGAGGATTGAGTGAGCACATGGGGGTGTAAGTGAGTGGCTCATGTGAGCAGAGTTCTGGCAAATTAAAGATAAAGACTTTTCTTTTTCCCCACTTCGTGGCAGTGCACTGCTGCACTGTGTAAAGAAGAGCAGATGTCAATATGATTGCTGTCTGTATTTATGGAGGCATGCAAGTCTAGAGATTCCTTTTTCTTTTTGCCTTCTCTTTTTACTTGAATTTTTCAGGTTTAGACAAACCCATGACTATTGGACAAGGCATCCATTTTATCATTTTGTTAGGTTTTGTATGATTTTTTCTTTCATTATTTATTCTAATCATTATTTTCATTTACATGCCGGTTTCGGTATTTTGTTTTTAAAAATTGACTCTCTAGAAGAATACGAGGGAACTAATATCTATCGCAGATCGTTCTCAACGACTCGCAGACCTCGTGCGAGCATGCAGCTTATTGAGAATATCTCGTGTGAATCCCGAGGATGTGCGAACATTGAAATCAAAGTTCAACAACCAGCTCTGCTATATAAAAGGGGTCTCAAGGAGCTCTGCAGAGACATAGCGAAAGTAATCTTTCTCCTTCTATATTTCTTCCCACTTTAGTTCTCCCCTGCATCTTGCTGCTTGGCAAGGCATCATCTCGTTTGGTTTTGTATGATTTTCCTTTTATTATCTATTCTAATTATTATTTTTATTTAAATTTCAGTTTTGATATTCTGATTTTAAAAATTGACATTTAAATAATACCCTGGTCGTGCTTCTCCCCTTAGGGTTGTCAATGCTCCTGCTCAAGCTCATGTGTTGATAGTCGGTATTGCTACTGGCAGAACCTACGATACAAGGTTAGTAGCCCCTAAAGTACATATTTTAATATAATTTACCAGCCATACGATTGGTGGGTTGACACTGATCCTAATGTACATGTGTGTCTTAATAAAGAATTTTTTTTCCTCCTACCAGCGTACAGGAAAAGATGAACTTGTGATGATTGAAAACTCTAGTGCTGCCACGGTACTTGAAAATGGAAGAGTCAATCTGAATCTCTCTTCTGGAAAGATTCTTTCACTACCATATGTCAATAAGAACCTAATTTTTGTTTTTTATTTTTTTTGGTTAAATAAACAAACTACAAGCTTGTATTGAGTCTGATATAGTAGTTGTCTCTTTGAATGGAAATTTTATCGGGAAAGGCTACGCTTGTGGGGGTTATTCAAACTATGTGTAGCTTAACCGAGCAATCAGTTGAATAATGTAAGCTTTTTAGTTTCTATTTTTCACTCTACAGTTGAATCATGTGATATTTAGTACGGTACATTAGGACATGTTAATGTGAACACTCTTAAAAGTGATGTTTTTAGAGTTGCTTCCTAATCTTGATATTTCTACCAAAAATAAATTTGAGATTTGTATCCAAGCTAAATAATGCATGAAACCATTTTAATTGGTTGAGAGAAGCACCAAACTACTTCACCTAATCAACGACGATATCTACGAATTGAATTGTAACATGACTCATGGTGAAAAGAAGTATTTTATTACATTTATTGATGATTTCTTTAGATATTACAATGTATATTTGATTATATCTAAGGATGAAGATTTTTTTGATGTTTGATACTTTAAAAAATGAAGTTGAAAATCAGCTCAATCTGAGAATTAAAGTCCTTAGATCTGATCGAGGTGGCAAATACACCTCAAATAAATTTCTTGTTATTGTGAAAAATAATGGTATTATTCATAAAGTTACTCCTCGTTATGCTTCTCAACGAAGTTGGGTAGTAGAAAGGAAGAATAGAACTCTTATGGACATGATTAATTATATGTTATGTAGTTCTGATTTACCAAAAACAACTTGTTGGGGCCTACTCTCCTCATATCACATCTTAAATAGGATACCTTACAAGAATTGTGAGAAAATCCCATATGAGTTATTGAAAAATAAGAGACACGATCTTAGATACTTTGAAGTATGGAGGTGTCATGTTAAAGTAGCAGTAACCCCAACTAAAAAGAGAAAGGGTCAAAAACTATTGATTGTGTATTCATTGACTATGCATAACACAGTGTAGGCTGCAAATTTCTCGTCATTAAATCTGAAGTTAATGAGATTGATGATAACATCATTATTGAGTCTAAGGATATAACTTTCTTTGAGGATGTTTTTTCTATGAAGGACAAACT
Source organism: Agave tequilana (assembly GCA_038442645.1). Taxonomy (NCBI): domain Eukaryota; kingdom Viridiplantae; phylum Streptophyta; class Magnoliopsida; order Asparagales; family Asparagaceae; genus Agave; species Agave tequilana. The sequence continues at coordinate 220,318 of JAVJIF010004480.1, forward strand.
CACTAAAACACCTGAACCTAAACTATCTTTAGAGCAATGTCCTTCCAAAGAGGGTGAGTGACACTCAAGTTGAACTTGGAAGGAGTAAGAGATCTAGAAGAAAAGTCAACCTCGGTGAAGATTTCATTACTTACTAAGTAGAAGAAAACTCCACCACATTTAAAACTGTCATGATTAATGACTCTTCTTTAAAATGGCTATAAACAGTGAAATGGACGCTATAATGACCAAGAGGACATGGGTATTAGTAAATCTACCTAGATAATGCAAACTCATTGGATGCAAATGGATCTTTAGGAGAAAATTGAGGATTGATTGATCCATAGAAAAATTCAAATCAAGACTTTTAGCAAAAGGGTTTAAGCAAAAGGAAAGAGTAGATGTTTTTGATACCTATTCTTTTGTAGCTTAGATAACTAGAGTTCTTGTAGCTTTTGTCTCTATCTATAAGTTAGAGATACATCAAATGGATATTAAAACAGTTTTCTTGAATCTTGATTTGAAAGTAGAGATTTATATGGAGCAATCCGAAAGATCCATTGTTCGCAGACAAGAACACAGAGTTTGTAAACTTATGAAAATCCTTGTACGAGTTAAAACAAGTTCAAATTAAGTGGCTTGACAAATTTGATCAAGTTTATTATCTCATAAATGTGTGTATAGCAATTCAGTTGAAAATGATCATGTTATAATGTGTCTTTATGTTGATAATATTCTCATTTTTGATACTAGCATGAATGTGATTAACGAAACAAAATTGTTTGGATGCATAGTGCCGGCGAGGGTAGACCGCTATCATTCCTTACACTTGGGGGCGGAATCTATCCTAAGAACAACGACTGATCTTCGTGCCTGTGCCTCGTCAATAAGTCTTTCTCTGTTTCTACTATTTTATATTTAATTCGAGGGATACATGTTTTAGGTTGCTGTCATATACTTGCCATATGCAAGTCCATCACTCTCATCAATTCCAATCATCTGTTTTTTGTCATATCTAATTCCTTCTGAGTTGTTAGATTGTAAGTCGAATAAAACCAAGTCATTAGGTTGTATTTAGTACACGAAATGTGAATTTCTTTTATAAAATTAAATTCTCAGGAATATAATTCACATGCATTAATTTCTGAAAATATTGTATTACACTACTTGGTATAATCGAAGTATTGCAGGGAATCTAATATTCCTATATTTGGTAAACCGTAATAATTTCAAGAAATTTTATATTTATGAAAAAACCTTTTTACACATCATTTCTGCGAAATAAATTATTTAAGCACAACGTCAACAACATCTAAATAGTAGCAAAAGTCGGCCAATTTAAAATATTAAATAGATTTTACATAAATATTCTAATAAACTGTGTTATCACTTGCAAGCATTTCACAACACAAATCAATAAATTGTAGGAATTCAAAGCGATGATTAAGAAGAAAAAATAAAACAACAGTTCTTCCTAATTAAAAAAATCATAATTCAATTTCTAAAATTCAATATCTCATCCATTTGCTTGTTTAAAAAAAATATATTTATATATACATTATTTTAAATATCATTATGCTAATTTTTTTTATAAACAAGCATGTATAACACTACAAATAATTTTCACTAAATTATCTTTCAGTTAATTACTGAAATTGTATCATTAATTAAATTTGAGAATATTATGGATATAAAAAAAATAACAAACTACTTTCATAAAACTATGTTGGTTCTCAAATAGCAGATGACTGGTTGATTTTAATCTTAATCTTTACCCTAATTATAAGTACTAAATAACCAGGAAGGTAAATGATATGTCTTAGTGTTGATAAGAAAATCCTAAAAACTCTAAATATAGATTAAAAAAAGGGAGTATCTCATTTCTGATCTAGGATTTTCTTTCAAGAGAAAATGATTATATTCTTCGAAGATACCTGAAAAAAAATTATCACACTTCAAATAATATAGAGGGGAAAAGAAGGAAAAAATTAAGAATTTGATAAAAGAGTGAAAAAGAAAAGAAAGATGATGAGGAGGTAGACAAGAGCACCTGAATCTATGGTTTGACTTCGAGAGAAGACGACGAGACTCTTGCACTTCTTTGTAGAGAGTAAATTTCTGATTAAAGAGAGAGAGGGGGGGATGGGGAAGGAGTGGGGGGAGAGAGAGAGGAGAAGAAGAAGAAGAAAGTGAGATAAGATTAAGAAAAAGAAAGAATGAAAAAGAACTGCCCGATGACGATGAGAGTGAGATAAGATTAAGAAAAAGAAAGAATGAAAAAAGAACTACCCGAGGACGATGAGTAGAAATTATAAATACTCACATATTGTGATGGGAATTAAATTCCTATAAATTGGGGTAATTTAATGGCCTCGACATTTCTATATTCCCAAAAGTTCTAATGATTAGTATGCCCAACGCGGGAATTTTAAGTGGGAATTTTAAATTCCCGAGGAATTCCCGCGTACCAAAGCACCCTTAGTTAGGGCAATTCCAACGCACCCATTTTTGTTCGGTAAGACCCACACAAATTCTTGCAAAAATATCATTATCAGTGGCGGGCCCACACTATCCGGTTACAGGTTCAGTCACGAGAAGTCTGAGCTCAAGCTCGGGCAAATTAATTTTTGGCAAAAAAAAGAAAAAAACCCATTATGTCTTTTATCTAGACACAACGGTAAAGGTGCTCTTAGAGACAAATCGGTCAATACATATAGGCTACAATCTATCCTAACTCAATGTAAGTCGAGACTTATTCTAACCCAAAAGCTTAATACATGTTACAGGTTGAGACCTACCCTAGCTCTAAATTTAAATTGATTTTGTATTTCACTGTGCATCCTATTTATCGTCGATGACTCGGCAAGGCCAAGATTCATCCTCAGATCTCACATCACAATAACATGGGCTTGGCGCTTGGCCCAATCTGAAATCAGCCCGTAAATCTCCGGGCAAATGGGCTGTCTCGGCTTTGCTGTGAGGCCTTGTAATGTTGAAGGCCTTGCATGCTCATTTTCTTCACTCACTCACTGTGAACGTTACGAACACCGCCGGCGGCTGCTCTGCTCCCAGGATCCGATGGTGACGCGGTGGAGCGAGAAGAGCCCCGGCCTCAAGATTCTCTGGATTTGGACCCTCGGCACCGCCGGAAGTAATTCAAAATTCCATATTTTCCCCTCACTTTTCTCCATCAGTATTATATCCACCTCTCTGTCCCCATTAAACCCCAACTGAAAAATCTCAAATTTCCATCTTGCAAGTTCTGATCACCAGCGTCGTGAGGACGAGATTGCACGACATGGAGAAGATCTTGAAGGAGGAGGAGGACGCCTCGCGACCCGGTTCCGGCGACCTCAACACCGCGCACAGAGATGATGAGATCCTCAGGGAGGAATGATGCATTTTGGGTAAAGACTTGATTTTTAGGGTTTTGATTTGCAATGCATTTTTGATGATGGATAGTTTTTGTTATGGGTTTTTACCTCTATTTGATGTCATCCTTGCCATCTCTTATCTGTAGTGGGTTAATTCTCAATGTGACTATGTTTGATAGATTATCAAGTGTAGAAATAGGCAGTAGATGTTAACTGTGATCTGAGATTTTAATGGGTTTATCACTAAGATGATAGTTTAAATTCTTTCGGACGGCTGCTAGGCACCTAGGTGACCCCTTAAGAGATTAGCCATTGTAGTTGCTTCATTTTTTTTATTTTCTTTTTAACTCACTTATAAATCACTGAATAGGAAAGAGTGGGAAATAGTGAAAGGATGTAAGAGGAAAGTTGTATGGCCACCCATAGGTTTACACCCCATATACCAACTCAATGACAAAAAGTGCTACAATTTTGGAAATAATAATAGTAGGATTTAGGAATGAAGTATACAACAAAGGAGCATATGGGTAATAATTTTGTTGAGTTCAGGCTTAGTGTTGAAAACTTGTATTGTGGCAAAGGCCTATAAAGTTTGATTGAGATTATGCACAAAAGACGTGGGACCCATATGATTGAATGGTGGTTTTCAAGAGCCGGAAGTAGTCTTACATAGTTTCTCTAGTGGAATCATACTAATTAATATGATTAGAACTAATCAATTAAAATTTTGAACTAAAGTCAAACTTTTAGTCCCCAATTAAGTCTCAAGTAAGTCTTATAAGAGTCAAAACAGAGTGAAAAGTTGGCATTAGTAAATTTAAGCCGTATAATCAAAATTCTCCTTTTGAGGATATTAGCAAACAAGAAGAAACCACTCCAATCTATTGGCATCCAATCTCAGGGATCAAGAAGAATTCCCTACTCGATTAAACTTATTCTGTTCAAGTATGCATGCCCCTAAGATTACTAGGTTAGCATTCATTAGTCTCAGCAACTGAGGAGGACGGCCTACAGTACACGGTACTCATCTTAGCTCAAGCTGTACTATCACTCTAATTAGCACACTTGCCTTGGCTTCCCTTACGTGTTAAAAGTTCAGAGGCAGCTAAATTCAGATGCACCAATTGGTTGAAAGCATGTCATTCTAGTCATACAATGTACAATTAATGGGATGCAGCCACCAAAAAGGAGGAGCTTCATTGGTTAGAGGGCGTTAACATAAAGCGAGTAGAATGAGGAGGTCACATGTTTAGAAATGAGTGGTGTAACCTCCCTCAAAAGGGAGCAGGTGGAATTTTCTCATTGTCACGCTCATTGGACTGATTCCCACTTTCAACTCAAAGATTAGTGGTATGTAAGCTAAACTCGATTATGTGGATTATGCGGAATTATGTGAAAATAAATTTTTTAAATCTCTAACTATATTTATACACACAAGATATATACATTGAAATGTTGACAATGCCTAAAACATAAATAAAAAAAAAATCAAAAAATCAAAAAAAATACTATAAACTTATTAGATTGTGAACATGAGAAATAACTATTGATTGAATGAACTAAGCAAATAGAAAAAAATTCATACACAAACATTATTAACAATATGAATATATGAACTATGATAAATAATTAAAAAGCATGCATAAATAGTAAAAAAACATAAAGTTAGAGAATTTATCTCTTTGCATTCTGAATCAAAATTTCGCAAGATAAATAAATCAAAAATTACATGCAAACTAAGATAAAGAAAAAAACAGTCGACTAATCAATGAAAAAAAGTAAACTTTAAAAGATGAGTTTTTTCAGCTGCAAAAATGATTGTATAACAGTTTAAATACTATTGTTTTTGCAAGCTTTTTTCAGATTTCAAATATTAGTTCAAATACTATTGCATTTGCATCCTTTTTCATGTTTAACTTTCAGCTCAAAACATGTACAGAAATTTTAAGCTCAAATATTATGTGGCGGGTAAGCTTACCTCATTTCAAAAAGGAAGAGAAAATTGAAGTTTTAAATTTCAAACTTAGCTCAACAAAGTCACGAGTAAGCTTTTTCTCAATCCAAAAGGCAACATTATCAATAACACCTCAAATTATAAAAAGATAATTTCGCAGATAATTCCTAAAACAACATCCCTCTCGAGCTTAATTCCTCAATTCTCTCTACCAAAACAAAATCAATCTAAGTTCCCAGAGTCTTGAAATTTAAAACCAAAATAAAATCAATCTCAATTCTCTATAACATTGTCAACAACAGCATCTCCTTTGGACAGTGTCAGTGCGACAATCCCCTGCGACAATCCCCTTGTTGTGAGAGAGAGTTGTCAAGACGAGAGATAAAAACTGAGAAGCAAAATCGGAGAAATTTTTCTTTCTAGGGTTGGACTCTAATACCTGATTACAACAAAATTAAGAAAAAGCTTAGCAGAGAAAGAAGGGTAAAAGAACAAATTTGAAGAACTTATCATCCCGGCTCGTCGAACACCACCTCGCCATTGTGGACAACACACCAGAGAGAAATGGGATAGATAGATAGAGAGAAATATATGGTTGTCAAACTTATAGAAGCCCTAGCTCTCTTATATGGGTTTTTAAGTAGTGGGTTGCGGGTTTAAGCGAAGCGAATTTCATGATTGTTGAATATGCATATGCGTCCGTCTAAGCAAATTTGTGAGCGCATGAGTAGCTTACGCCTCATATGATGTCCGACTGTTTAATGTGGGCGCATAGGCTCAATTCTATGTAGGTAGAGCTTGCATAGTGACCACATAATTTGATTTTTACAATACAGGTGTTCTAAACATATTAGACACTTTTATCAAACTTGGGTGGATTGTTGTAACCACTGTCGTAAAAACCAAATTATGTGATCGCTTAATCATGTGCGGGCTTTGCCCGCACCTAGTTTGGCCTTATGTGACCACATTAAGCGCTTGAGCCGCATATGTAGACTTAATTGGCTTATGTGCCTGCAAAACCCGCTTAGGCAGGCTCATATGCATATTCAACAAACCTACAACCTACTTTGCGCTTGCTACTTAAAAACCCATATGAGAGTTAAGGGCCTCAAGGCTTCTATATAAAATCGGGTCGGGTTCAGGTTAACAGCGTGGGATATCACATATATCTGAATTCAACTTGTATTAGGATGGGGTTATAATAATGAGATCCGAATTCGACCCGATATTGATTCGGATCCTATTTTTAATATCTGAATCCGGAAAAAGTTATTATTTCAAATCAGGTTAGCAGATACCATTTACAACTCGAAGTCCTAAGCATAACTAGTGGGTTTAAGTGTGGGTTTTGTAGTTTTTTTTTCATGATGCCGGCAAGGGTTGTTGACGAGTTTGATTCAGGTTTCACTATGGAGCACGATGAGGAGCACATGGAGGGATTTGGGTGAAGAGAGGGGAAGGAAGATTCGGGAGTTGGGTCTCGATGCCGGAGATAGGATTTAAGAGGGATGTTGGATTGTGTAAGGTAAGGTGAGGGGGTTTATGATTGCAGCAATAAACCTTGAGTGGTGAGGGTTTTGCGATTGCATCAAGCAGTGTGATTTTTGTTTTGGGTGGAAAAACTGGTGAAGTTAAATATTTGTAGCCTTTCTATCTAAATATATAGATAATGGTATATTTGAAAAGGAATGAGAGTTTCATTAATGGAGCACGAGGAGTTCGCGGAGAGGGATTTGGGATTTAGGTGAAGGGAGGGGAGGGTCAGTCTCACTGTCAAAGATAGGATTTAAAAGGGATGTTGGATTGTGTAAGGGAAGGTGAGGGGGTTTGTAATTGCAGCACTAAACCTTGGGAGGTGAGGATTACGTGATGCATCAGGCAGGCTGGGCTTTGTTTTGGGTGAAAAAAATTGGTGAAATTAAATATTTGATGGACTTTCTCTATAGAGATGCAGAAAAGGTATATTTGAAAAGGAACAAAGGGTGTATAAGAAAACTATTTTAAATTGAATTGGAGTTAATGACATTTTCTCATAGATGTCTCATGATGTAATTATATTTCTTAAATAGGATTTAATAATAATTCATTGTATGCAAATATATAATAAAATACTATTTTTCACCGTGTCCATAACGAATTTGTATCCGTGAATTTTTGAAAATGTAACTGTGTATTTGTATGGTATCATATCCGATACACATACTTGTATTCGTGCAACCTAGGTCGCACACAAACTGATTGAATGCTATGCTTTGCTAGACCGCACGAATAATGAAACTACATTTTGTAATACTAATAGATGGTCGTTTGCACTGAAGCTGAATTAAACATTATTTGTGGACACACAGTGCTGCGAGAGGTCAATAAGAAATTATTGGTGAGCTCATGGGGTTAATTTGATCGAGATGACGGACCAAATGTTTAAGGGGTATTATGGGTGAAGAGTTGAGTCAAGTTGTGGTACTAGATCAGGATAATATGTGTAAGGGGCAAAGACGAGGTACTAAAGCTAAAGACAGAATAGGCTCAGAGTAAAGTTGAGATAGTAGAGGCCACTTTGAGGCTTAAAGAGGAGCTTGGAGTGTATACATTATTTCAAATTAGGCTTGATAGGTATGAACCTAGATGGAGTTTTATTGGGATAATATATGTAAGGGCAACGACGAGGTAGTAAAGCTAAAGAGGGAGTAGGCTCAGAGTAAAGTCGAGATACTAGAGGCCAGTTTGAGGCTTAAAGAGGAGCTTGGAGTATATACATTATTTCAAATTAGGCTCCACAGGTATGAACCTAGATGGAGTTTTATTGGGATTAGGGGGCTCCCAAACCAATCAAGTAGATAAGAGGGTGGTCCAAGATGGGTTAGTCCCAAATGAAATAAAGGGAGAGATATTTAAGTGGTTAAATATGATTCGGCCAAGACTCTGAAAGGATTTCCCTGTTAGGTCCTATGGTGTTCTAAGCATATTAACCACTCCCATCAAACTCAGTGGGTCCATTATCCTAAGGATAACTATGCACATCAATATCTAGAAACCTTGCGAGGTGTGTTTCGGAGATCATAGTCTACAATGAATGATTAATGGAATGCGGACCAAAATCCATCCGTCTCCTTTATTGCTCTAGGTTTCTGTTGCATTGGTCCCTTATGAGAGCATAAAGCACATGCAACAGGCGTTGCAAGGGCAGCTGCGGACATGAGTAGAGCACTATCCCACCCTCGAGGGTTGAGACCTAGACTTGACTATTCTAGATCAGTAGAAAAGTCAGATAACTTTTATCTAACAATGCAAGGAAATGAAGCTGATGATGCCCAAAGACTTCTGAGCCTGTCCAATTACAACAGTCTGAAGCCAAAACACTAATACGCTAGTAATGAATGACAAAATCCAAAGGAGTTCAGGGGCATCTGCTGGCCAGTAATGACTTGCAACGGCTGTGTTTTGAAATCAAGGGACCTCGTAACAACTTGAAAGATCTTAACACTATAATAGATACCGAGAGACGGATGTTTGCTGTATATTCAGACAAAACTTAGATAACTTAAGTATAATATTGGTAAAGCCAGTACATATCTTTAGACAGTGTGGTTACAGGACAATTATCGCATTACTACAACTGTATAACTAATTAATATTGAGATGAAAGACGACATTATTTTGATTTTGGCGCTTGATGCACAATTTTCTGAAGTATATTTGGTATGTTTGTGGTCAATTGTATGTAGCATGGACACTCCATGGTAGGAGCCGTGTCGTGCCTCAAAGTTATCTGACACGCGTGTTGGATACCTGTGTCGTGTGTAATTTTAAGAATTTGTTATGTATCCGCGTGTCGTGTCCTTGTCAGAGTAGCCGTGTCCGTGCTACATAGTACTGGTCATTGAGAAGTAAAAGAAGGGTAAACAACTAGTACTTATCACATGAGGTTAATATGTTTAGCAAAAGGGGCCCAAGAAGGCACTAGGCAATAGCATTTGGATTGTCAAGATAATTTAGCTTTAAGTTTATACAGAACAGAGCATCACGCAGTGAAGCCTTATAACAGCAATAAGAAAACTTTATGGATTAACCCACTATACAAGCATATCACAGCAATATAGGATCATGATGTGCAAAAGAGTCACAGAGAAATAACTCAAGGTTTGGAGTTGGATATTTGGATAATAGAAGTGCATATCCAGTAGTCTCTTTGGAAGTTTCCCTCAGAGTACTTACCATGATATTCTTTTAGAGTGTTGAAGTCTGATGATGTGGACAAGAAAATGCCTTAGCTGTTGTGTGCTTCAACCTAAGACTTCAGAAAATCTAGCAAACTTGCTGTAATTTGTGTGTTCTAGATGTAACTCTGAAATTATTTTTAAAAAAGATAAGAAAAGGCAAGGAAAAGCAAAGAGTACTATGGATGTCTCGAGTTTCTTCTCTATGAATTCATTCAAAAAAAAAAGTTTCTTCCACCCCCCCCCCCCCCCCCCCCCCCCCCCCCTCTCTCTCTCTCTCTCTCTCGAAACAGGATGGAGGGTAACTCCATCCTATACACACGCACCTATTACCCGAGTTAAAATTTCCTGTTCGACAAGAGTGGGGATTGAACCTGGAACCTCCTTCTTGGAGGGAGGGGAGGCGTGTTACCAGTAGGCTAACTTGCCACCAGTTACCTCTATGAATTCATTCATAGAGCACAATTAAATTATGTTCTTCAATGTGGTTTTTTTACATATGTTTGTATAAATCATCTTAGAGGAGATAAAATTCCCAAAAGTATTGAAGTCTGAATCCTGATTGAATTTACCTGCTCTATTAGAGTACTATGTGAACAGAAACAGGAAAATTATTGCTACTATGAAAGGCAGCAGAATTTATCGTCATTTCTCATGTCGGAGCGAAACGTAATTTGTCTGATTAACACATGTAAAATGTTATAAAAAAACTGAAGTCTAACCCTTTTGGAAATTTCTTACCAGGTAGAGGCGCAGGCTTTGCGAGGCTATAATATGTTTCTGCGCTGTACTCTTTCACACAAATCCACTGGGGGCCGGCCAGAATTTTGAAGCATAACAAGACTGAAGCCAGCTGTCAGCAATTTTTTTGATGTTTGAACTGAGGAACGTAAATCTATGTAAAAACTCTGAAATGCTTCCCTCACTTATTCCAACTGAAGCAGCAATAAACATCCTCGAAGCATTTAGAGCTTCTCATTATATTGCAAGCTTGTATTGTTATGAGGTTCATGTTCTGTAAACATGACAATGAGTTTGTAGTTTGTTCGAATCAACTGCTCTTCTTGTTTCTGTATCCATAAATACACCTTGAAAACTATACGTATATTTGTATTATGCAAAGTGCGATAAACAAACTGTTGAAAATGGTGCTGAATCTTCCAGACTAGCCTAGTCCTTGTGCTGCGCTACAAATTAAAACCATGACGTTCATAGTGACAATCATAATGACAATCACCACATAATCATGTGTTCAGACACCCCCCCTCGACAATTGAGGAACTCTTGCGTGGGTAGCAGCGAGTTGATTCTCTCTGCGAGCTATTCAAATCATTCAAGTTGCTCAGCATATTAACTGCCAGATACGAATGAAAAACATGTAGAAATACCGTCTACTTTTGAGACCACCCGCGCAGACAATCTCCTTGAACTCACTCAAGAATTGATTGCTTTCTCAAAATAAATAAGTAAATGAATCACCATCACGGGATATCTGGAGTGCAATTTAACCTTCCATTTCAACTATAATTCCAGACTTCTACACTAAAAATGCATTGGTACAGCCAGATATAGAACTATGTCATGTCAAATCTAAAATCACACAACACTCACGAGCCATTGATGTTACTCATAATCATATGGAGATAATATAATTGCAAAGTTTTACTGCAAAATAACACACTATTTCCTCTATGCTTAAATAACAAATACCAGCCAGCAGTTGTTAAGTTTAAATAATAATGATGATGAAGGGCCACATCAGAGCTAGTACAATGTTATTGTAGAACAAAACCGGGGCGCGTGCAAAGAGGGCGCAGAGGAGTAGAAGAATCTCTGCTAGCTGCGAAGAAGTGAATGTCCTTTGTCGAGAGACCATTTACCTTGGCAAGGAAAGCTCCTCAAGTTAGCTCTCAACTCAAAGGGGAACACGTATTTCAGAGGGTCAGCAGAGTTAAAATCTGAGAGCAGCTTTAGCCATTGTTAAGGCTCCATCATATGTTTGATTCCCACCAATGAATCCGCTCATATGGACAAAGACGCATCCAGGAATACCAGATTCTTTTGAAAGCTCTTCATCTCTCAAGCCCCTCCAAGGCGATGGGAGAGGTTTTCGGCTTTCAAATTTATCTGGAGCTACTGCAACTGCTTGCACTCGCCAACCTTTGCTCCTGTCATCCTATAATCAAACACTCAAAACATTAGAAGATAAAAAATTTCTCTATCCCTTCTGCATTAGATAATGTACGTATCCCATTTGCATTAATGGGGATAGTAATGATATATATCCATAGAAATACGAGGAAGCAGGACTGCAATAAAACTGCCCCAGAAAGCTACACTTGATATTTCAAATGAATCTAGGCTATCAAACTTCTTGTGTGTCACACCATGTTTTAATTTACTTGTGAAGTTATTTGTCTCTAGGGATGAAAGAATTCTTACATCAAACTCCTGTTCCATTGCATTTCAAAGATTGGAAGGGTCTCAGAGAATTGAACAAAACGATACTGAATGCTTATTAGCCTCATAATAATAAACAGTCTCTTACATCAGCCATAAAGAAGAAAATGCAAATGAAGCGCCTCAAAGTAGAATGCTACTATATAGCAAAGATAGACATGTGATAACAAATAATACTGATGACAAGGCCTGTGTCCCAAATTTTTGGGTTGGTTACATTAGTTTTTTTCTTCAATTCACTATGTTAAAGGCCTCTCAGTTGAATTAACTAAGATATCCTTTTAAATCACCTTCCCTCATGTTCATTTAGGCCTATCTCTAGTCCTTGCTCCAATAAATATGACCCTATAACCACCTAACTAGCATACTTATTGATCTCTGTGATACATCCCCAAACCATCACAATTTGGTTCTCCCTTTATCATCAGTGGAAGCAACCTCTAACCTCTCTCTCATCCATTCATTTCTTATCCTATCTCTTAACATGTATTGTCACTCATCCATCTGAGCATTCTCATTTCTGACACATTTTTTTTTTTAACATGTTTCTTAACTGCCAACAATCTGACCCACAAAGTGTTGCTGGTTTTGTACCCATTCCAACCTCACTCTCCCTTTCTGCATGCACTTTTCTTTCCTCAGCAGGTAGGGAACTAGAGACTGGTCTCACTTGACCGCCGACCACCTATGATCACTGGTTGGCAGATTTTCTCTTCATTCTTCCCTTCAACTTCAAGGGTATTCTACGATCAGATAAAACTTCAGAATCACTTACGCACTTTAACCATAAAAAAGTGGTAATTATTTACTACGTACACTAAAATTATATAGAACTTTTTAATGAAATAGACTCACAAACATTATATGATTTATAATACCTGTGTCTGATTATCTGTATTAACAATTAGCAGTCAATTTCAACATTGGGGCGCTACACTTTACATATCTATCACTGGTAGCTCCTTTATAGAAGTACATAACTGAGCTAATAATCATTTCTCATTTTGTTCCTGATTCAGTAGGTATGGAACAGGTTCCTCAGAATGATCAGTTCTCAAAAAGATTCATGGTAAACTAGAAGACGTTTTCCATACATCCACCACTGAGACCTTGCAATTTTTAAAGCAGGCCTTTCTATTGCCGATAAAATTTCTCAATCAGAAATGGTGGATTGTCTTTCATCACCAGTCCTACAAACTTTTCAGTCCTTCATTAGAGCCATCTAAACTTTGATTTATTCTTTACAGACAACCCATATAATGCGAACACCTCAGGTCTATATGATAGATATTTGACATAACTAAGAAAAGATGGCCTTTTCTTTAACTAAATAGAGTCAAGTGCTTCAAAAACTTTAGAACTTCCCATCACAGTAACTAATCTGTCATGTCATACACATGGATCAAAAGATGCATGATAAAATATTGGACTTAAGGGAGCTTGAGCAAAATAAGGCCCTACATTTTTATGATAACCAAACTGTCGTAATAGTGATGTGCCATGGAGATGCCTTAAAGCCAGAGATGCGTATATCAAGCAAGCAAAGGGACAGCACATAGATGGGTGGAAAATGATATAAGGCAATATCATGATGGGCGTGATGGGCCTCCAAGAGGCTCCAAAATCAAATATAAAGCAAGATAGACTCACAGAGCTTTATAGAGTTGAAGTATCCTTTTATTTCATTGTTCCTTTGTGTAGGTATTATCTAAGAACAGATTTTTTTTTAGATGAAATATGGAACAAGAAGGTTGCATCTCTAGGTTTGTTTGATTGTTAGATTTGCTCAAATCCATCCTCAGGATTAGTAGACCTATACAATGATATATAGTTAAACCAAAAGGACCTAGTAATGTTGTTTGAAAAGATAAGTATTGGACTTATTCTATAGGAAGTCACAAGGAACAGGTAGATTCAGGGTAGCAAGTATTCAAGATAACATTTACCCCACTGAACTCCTAGAGGACTGTTTGGCTACTGGTTAGACAATCTCATTTTCTAATCTTGAAAAATTCAAGGTTTTAACTGAAACTTTTGGACTGATCGCCCAGACAAATGGATTGTCTGGTACTATCACAGCAATTCAAATTTAAAAATGAGCAGGGGTGTCAAGTTGATTGGCCAGACAATCCTATTTTTAACCATTCTCCTATTTTAAAATTGAGTGGGAGAGTCCAACACTGACAGATATTTTTGAATTTGACAACATGTTAACCTATTTTAACGCTTATCTTTTTTCGTAGGTTAGAACTCAAACAGCCGTCTTTAGACCCTCTAACACAGATCCAAGGACTTGGATTCTACTGAGAAAACTCATTCACACTGTCAAGTGCTCATTTTGAGGCTAGAACCCTAAATATCACATATCCTCTTGATTAAGCCATGGAATCTTTGCCATGCCATTTAATCTATTGAAACTCTCTTCTTACAGCCTTATTGTGTAATTTTAATTAGAATTTACTTGTAAGATTCATGGTTCTCAATGTAGTGAGAGAGACGCTTTTTTTGTAAAAAGATTTGTTATGACTCAATCTATTCAGGAAGAAAAGCTTTGAAGATTGTGATGATTTGGCTTTGACCTGGAACAAAACCTACTAATGAAGATTTTGAATTCCAAGGAGATAGAGGTACTGAACCAGTATAATCAGCTTTTCACATCATTGAACCACTATAATCATTACTTTTCATAATATACAATCAACATGACCATTACTATCTTCTATCTATTTATATAGACAGAATCATCCCTGGCCCGCATTGAGAGGGTCTTGCCATCTGGCTTTCACAAAGATGTATGAACATAAAATGCACGTAGAACATGAACATACCGCCCAAGTTCTAGACAACTTTTCATGGCCAACAAATCAAAAAATACACTTGTGATTAATTCCTAAATTCATCAACTGGAACAACATGATAGTAGCTAACTGATAAGTGACAGAAGAAACCAATTAATATGGTAACTTTAGGTCCAAAATACCAAAACCATATTGAACAATATTTTGCAAATGGCTGATTCAGTGGTTCAGTGGCCAAGTGGTAAGGTCTGACATTGGTTGTGGAAAGTCCAGGTTCAAGACTTTAAATCCTCTAACTAGCAAAAAGAACACAGAAGTAATTTCCTACCGGAACTCAAGTCATTGGACCTTGCTTATACTATAAAGAAAGACAGTTTTCGTAGACAATAAAGCAAGATAATTTTTTTAGACAATAAAGCAAGATAACCATTGAATATTTTGATAATTATCGCAAGGTGTCACCAAATAATATTCATATCTGCACTAAAGCTTCCCATTTAACAGAAGGAAATGCAGCACATGAGAAAAAATAAACCCACCTGATAGAGAACATACTTGATGGGAGGATTAATCTTCAACTCCTCTTCAAGTTCAAATAAATGAAGCTTCCACTGTGGCAAGATATTCAACCAAGTTAGGTTTCATAAAACTGTAAAGGCAACACAACAAACTTTAGGTAAATCATAGTTGATGTAAACTACAAGTTAAGCTGCAAGAAACAGTCGTTTAATCAAACTATTCCCATACCTTTTTCATTAAATGTGTGTTAGAAGTTCAATCTTGCAAGTTTCAATCTGAGAGATTTTTCGTTATAAAATACCATGTAGTTTAATATTTAAATGAATGTTTGTCTCAAGAGAAAAAAGGTTTGTTACAAAACTAACCTTACAAGTGTGCTGTCTTACTGCTTCAGGTGATATGCTATGCATAACAAAACAATTACGAATAAGAAAAGACTTGACACAATGCTAATTATACTCCTCAAATTCCTCTTTAGATGAAAAAGGAGTCGACTCTAGTTTGACTAATATGATGTTGTGATCCAGGAGGACTTGCAAGGATCAGAAGAAGCCCCACAGAACCCAAATTCCAGCAAAATCTATCAACTTCCATTAATTATTGGGAGCAGTCAGAACAAATTTTATTGTGATAACAGCAAAATTTAAAAGTCCATCTCTTTAGCTTCAAAATGGTTCCAAATTTGTGCAATACAGACACCAGAAAGAGATGTGCTGGAACAACTTAGAGGTGTCCAGAATAAAATCTATTTTTAGCAAGAATTTGAGTCTCGATTTTGAAGGACTTGTCGCCGTGTTTAGGGACTGTGAAGATCTTTATATGTAATTCAAATAGGTTGAGTCCTAACCTAAGAGGGAAAGAAGCAGAGTATTCCACCTTTATACATAGAGAAACCTTGATTATAAAAGTAATGCAGTGCCAATCAACGATAGTCCACTAGTCCCCCAAGAAAAACCTATAAAACTTATCAAAGGAAAAAATCCTAGGCAAACTCTAGAAACCCAAAACTCTAGAAGATCAGAAGGGTAAGTCCGGTACTTTCTAAAGAGAGATGTGAGCAAAGAACACGAAGAATACGTCTTCCACCCATAGTCATCAGAAAGAAAATCATCGAAGAAAGTTCAATGATACAAATCAAGAGATGGGGATTTCTCACACTCACAAAATTCCTTCCTGTGAGCAGAAAGAGGAATACATCTTCCACTCGTAATCATCGAAAAAAATTGTTGTAAGAGACTTCAATGAAACAAATCGAGAGATGGAGGATTTCCTACTTGCCGGCATAAAATTCAGTTTTCACACTTTTGTATCCAAAGCTAGGGAGATTGAAGCACAGTTCGAAGACGACTCGGCCGAGTCGTATCCATCTCGGCACCGCCCGAGACGAGTCTGAGAACCGATTCGAAAGATTCACTCAGAAACGACCGAATCGATCTTGACTCGGAGTTCGGCCGAGTCACGATACGACTCGGACTGACTCGGCCGATTCGACTAAGTCAACTCCGAGTCAAGGTCGATTCGATTAAAAAAAATTCAAACTTACCGGGATATAGGGCTCTCTCGCCTTCACCGCCTGCCCGCTTATCATCGTCGCATGCGCCGCCCGATCTCTTGCCCGCCTTCGCCACCTACTCCTGTCTGTCGCCGCCGTGAGAGGGAGGGAGAGGGGGGGAGGGAGGGAGAGGGAGACGAGGAGAGGGAAAGGGAAAGAGACGAGAGAGGGACGAGAGAGAGAGATAGAACCAGAGGGAGGGAGAGATCTGGTGATCTCACCCGATCTCTCTCCTCCCCCCCTTTATCCTTCCCTTTTTTTGTTTTTTTTAATTTTTGAGTTTTTTATATTTACCCTCCCAAATCTTTTATCTTTCTGAATTTACTCTCAAATCATCATATTTCCCCAATTACCCCCTCAAAACAAATTTGTTTTGGACATGTGTACATGAATTTTGATATCTATAATTTTTTACGATTTGTCATGATTTTTTTCAGAATTTTTGAGCTTTCTATTTAGTGTTTTACGCGTATCGTCCGAGTCTGATCCAAGTCGCCGAGACTGATCCGTCTCGGTGCCGACCGAGTCAGCGGCCGAGACCACGACTTTGAACTATGGATTGGAGAGACAATCTTTCCCCTCTAAACTTGGATCAGATGGTATGAGAGCCCGCTTTCCTTCTTGTGGGATGGAAACATTATCTTCAGTAGTGCAATTTCTCAATATCAACCGGACCTCTTTACATCGACATTAAGATATTTCATCCAAACACGTCCAAGGGGCAGCCAAGAAGTAGGAGTACAGTAATGAAAATGGAGACAGAGGAAGGTGGAAGAAGCATTGTTGATAAGGAACAAAACTTGCATCGTGGATCGAAAGCAACACATCAAAAAATGGAGATTTGGCACTACTGAGCCCAAGGGTTCAGACAGGTGCTAACTGACAACTCAAGAAGCAGTGTCGCTCAACTATAGCACGAAGAAAACTTATTAGTTACCGACAATGCAACACTATAAAGCCTACACAGAACTGTTGTGTCTCACTGTAAGAGACACAATGCAACTACACCAAAATGAGAACAGATGTGCGGCAAGAACCACAAAAGAAAATTCTTCTAAAGATAACAACGATGAAATCTCATGGGCTAAACTCTCTCAAGAAGGGAGTATTGATGGAACCTGATCTACATGGATCAGAACTCAGAAGAAATCCCAAAACAACCAAAAGTCCAGAAAATACCAGAAAATTTATCCTCATTAATCACCAAACTGCACATACGTGATGTCTATATTTCTCAGAATTTGCTGCTTGTTAGGTATATGTCATGTCCATGTTGGAATGCCATGTCCGTGCAACATAGAATATGTGTGAAATCCTCGCATGCAAGTGTGGACCATGTATTGTAACATCATTTTTAAGATTCTAGTTACAGCCATTAGATTCCTAGGAATGTTACATTATTATATTTGGTATAATTCGAAGTTTCCAGGCTCGTGTTTGATACGCTAAACATTCTCCCAAGAATTTAACACTCCTAAGCATATTTCACAAAATAACCTCGTCTGGTGTGAGGTCAGCAATCGTGATGGTTCTGGATGGCACACCTACAGTTTGATTTGGTTATTGCCCATTTTTTAACAAACCAAATTGAACTGTTAATTAGTATGAACCTAACTGAACCGAATTAAGTTGTTTTGGTTCAGTTCGATCAGTTTGGACCATAATTGTGAAATGTGTTAATTAATTCTCAACTGGGCCGTTTAGCAGAAATTTCTGCACTAATTCAATGTGAATTGGTGAATTAACCTTTAATAAGTTCAATTTGGATTATTAGAACATTCTCTTGGACTACGGAAATATTTAAATCGGTTTTTGGGAGATACAAAGGGATAAAGAGCATATCAAAAGAATCTTACTACTACTACTAATTGTTTTTCTAAGAGAAGTCTACATGGAAGATTTAGGTCAATTTCACTTAAAAAGTTTGAGTATAGAAGCTTTAAAACTTGAAACGTAAAAATTTATTATAAAAGTAACATCTTCTTGATTAATAAATATCAAAGATCTTTTAGAACCTATGGCATGGTCCAGTTGAATTACACACCACACCATGATTTCCATGACATCTTTCTACAACAAATTGAAATCAACAAATTAATAAGATGTTTGGAAAGATAAAGATCATAAAAAGGCACCCTGTTTTCACAATTTAGTTCACATCTAACAACCTGTTTTCACAATTTGGTTCAGATCCCAGGGAAAAAGAAAAGAAAAATAACCGAGAGAGAGAGAGAGAGAGAGAGAGAACAGGGTTGTGTCGTCGCCTTGTCGGAAGGGGAAGTTCGAGGAAGGAGCGAGGTTGTTGCTACTACAATCAACCAAAGATGATAAAGGGTTGTCAGCTTTGTCGTCGGCCAAAGCTTATAAAGAGCTGTTAGATATGTTGTCAGCTAAAAGGATCAGGATTGAGGCTGTGTAAGGTGGCACTGCAGCGCAGGAGGGGAGGTTGAGTTCACTAAAATCAATGGCAATGAGCATTATGGGGAGAGATTGGATTAGTGGGAGGTTAGGGGAGTGGATGGGAAGAACTCTGAGAGTTTTGTAGTTCTTTAAAAATCTCATTGTCTCCCTCCTTTCACGACAAAAGAGAGGTCAGAGAGGGAGATCGGTACAATTAATAATATCTATGACAATGGGTTATATATTGTGCAAAAAAGCCCATCACTTTATATTATATTGGTTTTCTAATCGGCTCAGTTTACAATAGATTTGAACAAAACTAGACTGCAAAAACTTAAACTATTCAATAATTCGACCCAAACCGAATCAAGACTGAGGGAAAACTAAAGGTAACAAATAGCATCAATTAGGTCAATTTTTTCTTGCTTCAACCAAATTGTGCTCACCCCTAATGACGGAGGCGATTGTAGAGGTCACAAAGGCAGTGCTGGTAGGCCGATGGCAATAAAGATGGTAGTGGGAGCAAACATGATCTGAATAGGGATGATGGTTGTAGCAGTTAAAACAGCTTGGCGGATAAGGGTACGTAAGTGATGGTGACGGCAGCAGCGGTAGCCGTGTTGTAGAAATACAAGAAAGAAAATGATGAGGAAAAAGAGCAAGGGCTTTGAGAAAATACAATTTTTTATATACGATTCCCACCAATACCCACATACCATGAAAGGAATCGCATTCTCATGAAATGAAGGAATGTGACGTCGAGGGAAATTCAACATTCCCAAGAATATTGAGGGACACCAAACACAACCTAAGTGGTTGGAACTAAGCAATGCTCAGAAAGGGAGAGGCCTCATTGCTCCTAGTGAAAAACAGAGTTGATTTTTTCCACCTACCGAAGTGCACGTTAGGTACATGGAAGTTCACATCATTCTTCAAGACTTACACGCCAGAGGCTCAGAAGCATCTTCGAATAAAGAATTATGTAATGGAAATTGCTCCATTTTGAAAAGACTGGATGGAAAGTTGTAGAGCCACTAAGGCAAATGATATTCATTTATCCATGTTTAAAGGTGTTTATTGATGAGTGATCAATCACGTATTAAACAGGTCCATTAGCACTTGGAATGACGGTTGGTTAATAGTAGGTAACACCAAAAGTTGTTCACATGTGCAAATGTGTGCTTTCATGCAAAAGAATGGAAATAATAAACTATGGTGCCCTAGAGGATTTCACAAATTCTACCTAAAAATGTATGTTAAGCAACTCAAAACAAAATAATCCACACGTCGTAGATAGTTAAAATTCCATGAAATTTTATATAAAAAAAATTTTGATCATTTCATTGACGTGACTGGGTACAAAATTAAATGATTTTCCAACTACAATGATTAGATTTATGATACCAAAAGTATCCTATAGATTAAAATTTAGTGGGGTGTGCGTTTAACATATTTAGACTGTGAATGATGGTTGAATTCTTAATCATATGCCGCACATCATGGATTAAATCAACTCATAATTGGAAAACAATTATTTTGCTAGGTGTTGATATTCCATACCATATAACTTCCAAAAGTTTCCAAATTATATTTTTTTTGGATTTTATGTATTTTATAAACTGGATAATAAAAAGGCTTGGAATTTAAATTTATATACTTCATAGTGTAATCTATGTTTGCCAGCAATTTTTAGATCAACTCCTCCCAAGAGCATCTGAGGTCACTCTAAATACGCGGCATGCACGCATGTGTTTTTTTTTATAGTAGAATATAGAAATGTGTGTCGTGTGAACAGCAGTTCATGATATTCTACCTTTGACTTCAGTGAGATAAAAAACACGGGGACATGTATATCCATGTCTCTTGCATGTCATTTGCAGTAACACGTGTGAATATCCTTTAAATCTAATATGGTAAAATCAATTCTGACGTGTATATTTATTTCTCCAGGCATGTATATGTGTATACATGTGACATATGCAAAAACATAAACAGAGAAATTTATATATTGTGTGGTTAACGCAATTAGATTGGCCTCTTCATTATTATAGCAACTTGAGGGTTGAGATTCATTTTCTCAATAAGGGCTTGGAAACTATATTTCCATAGAAATGAATTGTAGTAAAGTTCAGTTCAATTGCAAGTTCCTAAACTGGGAAGGTGATTAAAGGATTCTTCACAAAAGTACTTTTGAAAACACCACTTGTCCCTTTTTAGCCCAAAACCTCTGGGAAGTGCAAAGGATAAAAACAACAAGAACAACACAGCCATTCCTCCTCTGACAAGGAAAAATAACACTTCTCACATAACCTCAAGAAGTGAGGTAATTTCATTGTAAAAAGCCGTATCAATATAAGGAAAAAGGAAGAACACAAGGAAAAAAACAAGGATTCTTAATTGCAATGAGGTAAAATAACCGTAAAAAATCCTGTTTACTTTTCTGGCAGAGAAAAAAGTCTATGTGATAAAGTATATGACAAAAGAACCTGAGATTTGATCAGATGTTTGGAACGTCTTAAATTTGATAAGATAGCCAGAGATGTATAGAGTTCTTTAGAACTTGGTGTTTCTGTTGAATCCATTTTAATTACAACATCTGGATTATATTTAGAAAGTTGTGGGAAGAAATGATTCCACTCAGGATGTTTTATATTGGCTAGATAAACTAAGGAACTTAGACAATGATATGATAAGTATCAATCTTGAAATATAAATGAACTTTAAAAACTAAATAAAAATATTAAACAACAAGAAAGATGGATTTTGGATGCAAGGAGTCTAGAAAGAGAGGAAAAACAGCTTTGATAAAAATAAATGATCAGGCAGCTGGAAATCAAGTCAAAACTTACAGGACAGAACTTATTCATAACCATGATTTCTCCGCTAGGATCAATGTCTCCTCTTGATGCAAGACAATCCATAACAATGGATCGTGCAGGTAACCATGACCTCGCATGATAACGAACATTCTGGAGTTATGTCAACAATAAAAATATCAGAACAATTATTTCGAAGAGCTTTCCTCGCTAGTTCTATTGAAGAATATATTCAAATATACAGTTGAAATTTTTGCACTTAATGAAAAAAATCACACAAAACCACAGGAAAAATAAATTTAGTATCTATAATGCGGCCATATAATAAGATGTACAACCTCCAAAAATTCACCACCAGCAAGAAGCATTGCTCTCTGAAAGGCTGCATTTTCTTTCTCAGATGACTGATCAGGATCCATCCAGTCCAGATTAAGACGCCCAACTCTTGAAGACAAATTTGTGTTATTCACGTACTTTGGAGGCTGGTCTGTGTCAAACTGATTAACTCCATTGTCAATGGCATCAATTGCCTGTCCCAGAAACAAGCATCACCAATTATTCAGTTACAATAGAATATCAAAGTATGGACAAAGACGAGGGATGCACCTAAAGAAAAAGGGACTTCCACACAACATCAATTAGCAACCACATAAAGCTCATATTTCTTTTTTATGATGAAGAAAGAATGGAATATTCCAACAGTTCTCACAAGCATACATTCCATAACATATGCGCTGTTGTCATTGAAGTTTTTTTCCATTTCCTTTTTTCTTTTGTTTCTTTGAAAATGCTAAATGACAGACATCCCAATTATCATTTTTTTTCTTGGAAATTTAAAATGACCTAACATAAATCATTTCAACTAGAATATTTGCATTTAATGCAATAGAATCAATGATGCTTTCTGTGAGCATCCCAACTGGTTAAAACTTGAAAGCAGTAAAATTGAAATTACTGAAATAATAATGTACAAGTCCATATAGATATAACATAATGTAACACCATAAAGAAAATAGCCCTAAAACAACTATGGAAAACATACAAGATGAGACTTCAAGGAAATTGAGACCCTATTTGTTTGAGGTTCCATGACTGCTCGATAATTTGATATAAAACTCTTGTTTGGCAACAAGAGTTAGCTCAAGAGTTGAGCTAATTCTTGTTACCTCTTGCCAAACGGCTTAATATTTGTAAGAGGATAAGTCATTGGCAAGAGGTAGCAAGTAATCATTACTTGTTAAACTACCTAGAGATTGCAACTCACCACCACCTAAGCCACCTAATTCTAGAGTAATTCTACCAAAATTTTGGAATTAGCCTCTTTTCTTCTTTCTCTCTGTTTCAAATTCTAATTCATGCTCTTTCTATTTCTATCCAAACAACCAATCAAAACCTGATCCCTAATTCTTACTACTTTCATCTCCAAAAACTCATTACTTTCTAGCTCTTCTTGTTGCCAAACACAAGCTAAGAAAGAAATGGGTTTTTCAAATTAGTCCCAACAGAAATCTTATTAGGACATTACTCCCCTACAAATAGATATTTGGAAATTAGTCCCTCACAGTATGGAGTTTACTTATTACAAGTATCTTTGATTAATTCTGGTATTTTTAAGGAAGGAATATTATGATGCCCTCTACCTACCATTAGCCAATTTACTTAATACTAGGTGACATGCTCCTCAATGTGCCATTCTTTTTCTCCTATTTCGCCTCAATCAACACCATGGTAACCCTCCTCTTGTCTTAATATACTTCAAATCTTAATCTCTAAGAGTCCAAATCTACTCCTTTCCTCCATTTTCTTTCTTGAAATCAGACCACTACATAAAAAACAAAAGGCCCAATATCACTCAGGGAAACAAAGACCCATGCCCGTATGCATGTACTCCTATGCGCATGAACACCTCAAACACAAACTCAAATGCTAATTAATCTATTAATAACCACCTAGTTAAAGACTATACCACATCCCTAAATGAATTAAAGTGCGTTAATTTTGACACCACTATTCAATCAAAACTGAATTTTCTCAAAAATGGTTTTAGTTGGGTCCTCCAAATTCCAGTATTTAGGGGGTTTTCTCTTCTTCATTGTTTCTTTTCCCTTTTTTCTCCTCTCAAATCTTCTTCCTTTTTGACAACCCTCTTACTTCTTCATTTGTGTATTTCTCATTAATTTTTATAGAGGTACAAAAGAGAATATAGACAGGGGTCTTATAGGTTGAGGGTAAAAGCATAGGCAAATTTTTCATTTCAAATCGTCTTTAAGCCTGATCATGGTTGGGTCTGACTTGTAGATGAAAAATACAATTAAGGACTTATAGCAAGTGAAATATATATTATGAGGACTTATATCCAACTATCAATTTGTAAGAATATCCAAATAAATTTCTTGTTGAGAACTAATGCCCCAAAAACTCAAAAATATGTGCATCAATCCTCCATCTATTGGTTCATGGAAATTTAGGCTTGCCCATTAAAGTTTCAGATTCTGTAATAACAGCCAATGTTTTTGCTTTCAAATTTCTAGGGAATCAAAAGGTATATGAAATCCAAAAGTAAGAAATTCAAATATTTTCGCAAACTATAAGTTTTAGTCCAATAAACATATTCGTAGTTTCATATAATGGTACAAGTATATAACTAAGTTTTGTTTGGGAGTTACATGCATTACTCTTCATATCAAAATAAATACAGTGAATATTGAAAATTTTTACAATATTTTAGGGAGCAAAGAAAGGACTGTTTATACTTCATGCTCATTTATAAGTCACTATCACGGCAATAATTGCCCACCATGCAATTAGCTGCCTATCATTTTCATGGTTAAAAGAAAATAATATAAGTATATGACATGGAAATAACAAGCTAAAAGTAACCGATGCTAAATCACAGACCTAGAAACATCCGCATGTACACATAACAATAGCCAAGCCTTGTCCCCACATATAGAAGGGGGAGGGAGGAGGGAAAAGGGGGGAGGGGATGAAGGTATGTCAAACAAAACTTTTCAAGGATGAGACAAGACTGTAGTTTAGATTTCTGGTTGAACCGGTCCTGCATTAGTACCATCATGCTTATGTGGCCAACTGGCTACCACAAACTTCTTTCATCTAATTATAAACTCGTGGTGTTTTAACATTTACTTGTAGTTTCTGATGCATTAACAAAATTTCAGGAAATAAAAAGTCAAATAAACATTCTACTTATAATCTTGAGAAAAGATTAGCATGTTCATTGCACCATACAATAAGTAATAGAATTAGGCATAAGAGAACAAGTTATTGATAACCTTTTTATTCTATCTCAATCAAATTTTATCAAGAAAGATTAAAGATTTCATCTAAATCCAAATGATCCCCTTATACATGGTTTGACCTTTTAGTAGAACCAGACATCAGTGCATCAATATTAACAGTTAATGTAATAAAAATAACAAAGAAAAACTAAAATTACTTCTGTGCGCTTTCCAACAATTTGTAATTCTTTAAAATTCATGTTATACTAACTTGTACAGCCCCTCTCTAACTAACTGCTAGTTATTATGCTAAGTAGTAGGGTTGACATGTATTTACAATGCAGGTATAAGCGGATTAGATTTACTGAAAACTTTTGAGAACAAAAACTCTAATGGATAGGTCCATTAAATATGATATACTGTTACATTTGATCAAAGCTTCAAGAATCTCCTAATCAGCTGAATGGCTCATTTCAAAGTAAGATTTAAACAGAAATTCTCAACTACCATGTAATTATAATATTCAACATATCAGGCAATATAACAGTACAGGAAGAACACATCACAAAAGCATTATTTAAGCGCAAAAAATCCTTATTTATTGAAGACAAAGGACTCTTCCCCGGAAAGAAGAGGACATCAATAGTTCTCACTGATCTTGAAGCATCAATACATAAATAATGCATGAAAAGTGAATCACTGATTAGATTAGTCTAATTTGTAATAGAAGATATGACAGCATTCATTCACAATTGCACTATGATTTGTCAAATGACCAGTCCAGGAGTAGTTGGCAACATTAATTGTCTATAAGCAACAAAAAAAACATAGCACTTAGAGCGACTTTGAGAGAATTAAAAGTATCTCTTCAATGCAGGTAAAGATTCAGCTATTATAATAAAATATATCTCCTAGTCAACTTAAAAAAAAAATCTACTTCTTTTCTTCTTTCTTCTTTCTTCTTTCATGCAGTACCCAGGTTAGCAGATTTATGTAATAGAAAGAAACAAAAATAATTGCTGTTGTCAATAAACCTTTTCCAATTAAAATGTGGTTGTCCTTGGAATGCAACTGAATTTTGAGAAGGCTCTACAACCACTGCCATGATTCAATCATCTGAATTGGGGGCTAGATTTCTAGCCAAGAAATTCATTGACAAAAGGTTGTCCATAAGTATAACAAGCCACTTGCTGGGTAACAAAATTATTGATTGTGCAGTAAATGCACATGCAACCAAAGAGTAATCCTCCAAGTATTTTTAAGCAAGCAAAAAATATCAACTAAAAGATATAACAGAGAAAGGGAACAATCAACTTTACTGCAGGTATGTGTAACTTTGATGTAGAACAATTTGACAAGTAGCAAAGACGAGCTTTAACAAGATTTTAAAATGAATACCTCAACAAAGCTTTTGTATACAGCAAGATATAGGCGTAGAACATCCTGGTGTCCTTCATCAACCTGAAGCTCCTTAGCAATTATCTCCATACCATAATGCTAAGTAAGAAATCAGGCAGTCAGTAACAGGCTAGAAAGATATAAACAAGATCATAGTAGCACAGCAAATTGTTTATTTGCATCCCCATATATGCTAAACTCTAGAAATATAAATAACTCTGTCAGTATCAAGACATATTCCATAATTGGAACCTTTCAACCAGCAATGATATTTACAACATAAGAATCTAGTCCTTCTCGAGAATATAGTTCAAATAAACATTACAGCAACTGACCAGTTTCCTTGTAAGCTGTCACAATTATATAGCCATCAAGTTAGGACTTCCAATTAGTTGGGACATGAAAAACCTTTCATATTTCTTAACATGCTCTTGAGGAGAATACATTTTCCTCTAACCGGTAGCACAACAGCCTCAGTGTAACAGATTTCTCTATCTTCTTTCAGGTGGTGTGATCCTCTCTATTAATAAGTTATTGAAAACTGTTTTTCAACACTAGATGATCAGACTGGTCAAGCAATACCATCAAATAGCATATTCGCTTCCATGAGATATACGATGAACAGGTACAAGAGCTATATCACAGTAAACACATCCAGACCAACTTAAGGTCCAGTTCCATTAGTTGAACATCATTTCTCGTTACTGGTTATAGTTTGGTTGAGTCCCACAAAGCTCACCTTGGCCTATTTGATTACCAGGCAATAAACGATTGATATGCAATGAGAAAATAGTTTTAGGCTAGTCGGGTGTACGTACTTAGTGAAGTTTGTGGTCAATTGATAATTCAATTGTATTATTCGATACTTCAGTTGATCATCTGACTGAACAGAATGTCAATGCGACAGGATTCCCAGTCATCTCCCTCTTTTCACACAAAGAACAAATTAGTGGATTGAGGAACAAAATCTCGAAGACCATGTTGACTTGGGACATTTCCCGGCATTCACGAGTTATCAGATGATTTCGGCCCTAAAACTCTTCATCCCACGCAACAGACGACCTTTCACCTGTCTCTCATGTAAAATTAGCCTCAAGGGGTTCACATTGACTAGACCCGCCCTTTTCTCAGAACCAAAAGATCATCGAGGAAAGTCAGGAGCAGCGTCGGTCTCAGTGCAAATTGCTTTTTATTTAGTTTGAAGGTCACAACAGTGTTCATCTCTTAAGTGCTTGAATGAATTGTAAATAAAATCAAAGAAACTAGAAATTGAAGATATTTTGGTGAATACAATTACTATCTTGTATAGATCAGGAATATGAATAGCTGCTTAATTTCTATTCAGGAAGTAATGTATTCAGGCCATCCATTTGAAACCCGTTGTTCCTTTGACCCAAAAAAAGTATGCAGTAACACCCAATTTGCAAGAAAAGATTTTTTTAAACCCTCTAATAGGAAAAAAATTAGACCATTTTACACATTAAAAAAGAAAAAATGGGGGTGAAGAAATTTTTCTTGAGGGGGTAAATAATTTTCAAGTCAGAAGGCTGGTACATACCTAAACTTTAATCCTTTCCTGCTACTCCAGTGCATGTTTCTTATATATAGCATCCTGCAGAACCAATAATTCTTAAATTCCCAAAACTAATCAACAGTCAATCATACTATACACTTATACAGTATAGTATATCGCTTAAATTCCCCAATAAGCACAGAAGGCTCTAATAGCATTTGTTGTGTAATACCTAAAACTAAATGACATGTGGCAAGCACACGACAGTTCAAAACACACCAAAAATCAATGCTGTAAGGGAAAAGGCCAAGTCAGAGTAATCCTCGCTGCTGCTCTTGGAAGCACTTGTGAACTTCTTTCAAAAAAAAGAATGTTTTCCCTTTTCTCCTCTATTTACCCTCTTGCTCTTCTTTTCTCCTTTTCTTTTCCCTATTCCTGTTCTTTTACAGTAGCTGCTACCACAGGTGGGGGTGGGTGATGAACAACACATTGCAGCATACCACCCCTTACAACATTAATTCTTCTGTGTCAGATAGAGAATTTGAAGTGTATGGTTACTAAACTTTGCAAATCCAAAATATCTTCCGCTAAATAATATATGCAACTGTTAGGTTTAAGGCTAAGGATTTGACTATGATCACTTTAATGAGAAGTTGATATATCTGTATCCTTAATTAGTATTCTCTATTCGCATTTGCATTATCTACCTCCTGTAAGTTACCCCCGCAATGGCAAATAACGGCGATCAATCCTGCTTCAAACATGCCAAACTTTTCGCTTCTCCATTTCTTACATTCATATTTTGCAACTTAGCTTTACTATGACATGTATCTGGAAGTAGACATTAACAAATTAATTCCATATGTTTACTTCTGTTGCATGGCATTGGGAGGTGCTAAAAACCTTTTGATGAATAAAGATTATTAAAAGAATGGAGGAAGTACACTGGCCCTCAAGGAAATTATAGCATGAAGTACCAATGTTCTAAAAAAACTCGTTATATAACTCGTTATAACTCGTTGTATAACCTAACGCTGACCAATCCTTACGTAACAAGGCTAAAAAAACACAATATTTCATAACTATGGTTATTTTAACCATAACATTCGTTAAGTTACATTATTAACATAACGCATCGTAACTTATGTTACTGTGCAAGTCAATTTTTTATAAAACACCCCAAATTCACTTGGTCTGGGGCCAAAAAAATTCCCCCAAAAAATTCTCTCTACAACCTCGCCGCCGTCTTTGCAACCTCGTTGTCGGCACCGAGAAAAAGAAAGAAGAATAAGGCCTACCTCCAGTGATTCTCCGTCGTAGTGGTTCTCGTCGGCGTCGTCTCCAAGCGGTGATTCTCCATCGTAGTTCTCACCGACGTTATCTCCAAGCACATGTAAGCTCTCTCTTCTCTCTATGCTCCCTCCCAGAGAGAGAGGAGAGAGAGATCTGGTGAGAGAGCAGAGAGAGATCAAGAAGGGGAGAGAGTAGAGAGAGTGAAATATCTAGGGGAAGAGGGCAAAAAGAGATAATTGCTAAAAATATTGGCTGAGATAATATTATCAAAAGATAATTTCTCAAAAGATAATTGCTAAAAATTTCCATGCTTGTTATCATACTTGTTACAATTCAATTATCATGCTTATTATAATTTGTTATGTTTACGAACTTATTATGAAATTTGTTATGTTTGCAAACTTCTTATAACTTTGAATGTGAAAAATTATTATGATACTTGCTAAAAATTATTGTGAGACTCACTAAATGTGTTATACATTATTTATTTTTAAGATTTTTTTAAAATTATTTTCCTATTTATAAAAATTTTTTAATATAGTATATTTATTTATTTTTGTTAAATAAGTATTAAATCGTGTAACCTACATTATGCGTTACGTTATAACCTATGTTAACATAACAAAGAAAAAACATTATCATTATTTTAACCATTGTGAAGTACAATGCGTACATAGGAAAGTTTATTAATTGAACTCTTACGGAATGCATACCACGTACAATTGCTTGGGCAATTGAAGCTATACATTACCAAATAGCATTGCAAGTTAGAATGCACGCATCCATATTATCGTCAATTAAGTGTTAGCTTCATGTATGCTAGGTCTAATCTAAAAGATTTGAAGTCAGAAACAATCAAGTTGATGGATTTGTATTATAAGCAACTAGAGGAAATACATGGACCTTTATGGAGAACATAGAATGAACCGTACATCCCTGCTGGACCTTGAAAAAGTTTACTTGGATCAGTGAAGGCCAGCATCATGTAGGGTGACTTTAACGTTTAACACATATCAAAGAGAAACATGATTTACTAAATGCCTTGGAAAACTCGGCATATGCCTTCTTTGGCCTACTAACCGTACCAATTTGGAAAAGCATGACAAAACCTATTTTGATGATTCCATACGGATAGCATTCACAAACAGAAATAAGTACAATAAAGATGCCTCGCATAGCTATGAAGTAAGCTGGGTTAGAAGAGATGAGGCTTTGGAAATAAATATGGGAGAAGGCACTGCTAAGACACAACAAACTTCTTTTTTTTTTTTTTTTTTTTTGTTGGGGGTGGGGGGGGGGGTTGCTTAAAGCTAATGTTGTACTAAAAGAATTAGAGTGTATCAACCTAGAACCATTTCTATTTGGACTGTTCCCACACAGTTTCCTCTTGGTTCTCACACCTCGTTATATCATGAGTCACCCCACTGAGAAATTAAAATAGCAGAACTTTTTAGAAAGAAAATTGAAGACTTTAAAATATTAGATATTCTGGCTGACTGGTGAACAAAAGAAGATATTTTATATATGTGAAAACAGCGCCAAATTGCATTTAATTAAAATTACCACCACCCACCCGCGCCCAAAAACATACATAGGTTTAGGCCCATTGTGAGCAAAGAATAGTTAGAAGGCAAATCTTGAAGTACACCAACTAACTCACAAATCAAGAAACTGTAACTACCTAGAAAAGACAAACAGAACTTCTAATACGGCAAGATTACCTCTGCTAAGAATTTAGTGCAGAAATTTAAAGGAAAAATAAACCTGAACAGAGAGCTGCAGAAAAATACAGAAGGAAAAAAATTGTGCTTTCATGTCACTTCTCCAGCATTATTTTTTCCGGAAAAAAGAAAATTTAGGTTCTTACAAGCAAGCCCGTCTATTTAAATAGAATTTAGAAGCTTTTCAGAAGATGTGTACAATATGAACAGGTAAATTTTAGTTAAAAAAGAATGCAAACTCAGGAAACTATCAACCATTTCAAGAGATCTAACTTTCTTAGGAAAGTTTACTGAAAGTTAGCTTAAAGAAGGCTGGATTTTAGAATAGCTACTTAACATGAAAATACAATCTTATGCTTCATCAACTTTCAGCTTGTGTCGTTCGCTTTCTGCTCTGCAGCTCGTAAGGAATCCTGTGGTCCATTCGTGGCTTTTACTAAATAAAAAATGGATGTCAACCATAGTGAAGATAGTTTCATATTAAAGGAGACTGAAAGCCTATCATCATAATCAGATCAAACACCATTAAGACTGTGTTTCTGTTCATTTTCAATTCCAGAAACAAGCCTCGCATCATTTAAAGCAAAATTTCCCAGCAAGCCATAACCATTCAACAGGATCTAGTTACAAATATAGACAGCATAAACAATCAAAACTAATAAGCCATTTAACTTATATACTACAGAGAATCATTATGCTACCTTGTATACAAGTCCAGCACTGCTTAGCTTGGTGTTGAATCCATGCCCAAATACTTCACTAAAGCCTTTCTGGTGATGATCGTATCGATCACGGTCAGGATCGTAGACACCCCCAACATCAAGAACAGCGTCCAGAGTATCTAATATCTGGAACCATTTTCTCGGTAAGAAGTCATGATAACTATATTACTTTTGCATAATTTTAACATTTTATTGTCAAAAATGGCAATAAGAAAAGAAATGTAGCAAACCTAAGAGTTGAATTTATAAAAATTCTATGATCAGGAAATAAAAAAAATGAACAGACGATGTGATAATCTGCACATAGTGAATATCCACCAGGAAAGAAAGAAGTGAATCAAATAGCATGATAACTGATAGGAAAAAGAATATGAGACTTCAAGTTCTGAAAACAAATTATGCCAAACATTGATACATAATTTGCTGGTCTCCAAACTAATCTAAACCAACAGGGCAGGTTTTGCCAACAGATGAGTGAAAACCAACCCTTTAACCAAAATTTATTAGAATAATGGCACCACCGGATGATAAAAGACCCCTCCCACATCTACTTCAAGTAAGGAGCACAAAAAGGTAAGGAACTTTAAATAGAGATGATATTATGTGAGGTATAAGAAGCAGCATAGGTTCAACAACTGCAACAAAAACAAAACATTATCCCAAGCATTTGGAGTAGGCTACATGAGTCCTTTTCTTCTATTAATATCCATTAAGGGACATCTCCTTGCTATCTTATCCTTTTCTTTACTCAATTCATGTTTATTCAATCACCTAGTGATTGCCGCTCCTCCTAACTGGTGTGCTCGTTAGACTTGATTGTTGTGGAAGGCTATTTTCACCAGTGCAAACGTCAAACAGAGTTCCAACAAGTCACTTGTCTCTATGCAAATAAAAATTATGTTCGTCATTTGTATTAATAAAGGTACTAAAAAATGGTAGGAAAATATTAAAATCTGGGTTTTGTAACAAGACCATGTTGTCAAAAAAACGAACAATTGAATATGGACTTTTCGGAAACATTGCATGTTTGTATGGAACAAACTTAAATTTTCCAGCCATGTTACTTATGCAGCCAGCCAACAAAATTAAGAAGTTGAACAGCATTCTAAATGCAAGTATTCAATTTGAATGCTAACCTGTTTTCATCCATTCTCATTGGATAGGATTAAAACCAATAATTTGGACTAGACTCTTTACACCTTGAGATCATACCAGATTTTGAATTTGATTCGAACCAATTATCCTATCATTTCATATTAAAATCATGAGAAATTATCCCATTTCAAAAATCTGCAATTTAAACAAGTTGGGTAACGGAGATGAAGAAGAAGACGAGAGCATTCTCAAAAAGAAGGGGAGAGGGGGAGAGAGGTGGGCTCATACTTTTAGGAGAAACATTTGTATTTCTCATTTAATTCGTGGGATCCGCATATTTAATTGAAAGGCAACTTTGACATGGAAATTCAAATTTTGAGGAGAGATGGGGTTAAGAAGAAATGATGACATGGATAGCCTAGAAAAGCAAGAAAATAGGAGGAGAAAAGGGAGAAAAAATTTCTCTCCTCAAAACACCTTGTTGCTTAGTTATAAGTAATAGATGTCTCCACCTTTCTCATTTAGAAGTTATCCTTCTCTAGTCTCATAATAATAATACAATATCATTGGAAAATAACATGTCATGGATCTAATCTTATATATGCCGAGAAAGTTCATCCATGTTTAAAGCAAAGAACAATGTTGAGGAAAGTGAAACCGGGAGCAAAGCGACAACCAGGGCTTAGCCTTTAGCAAGGTTTTAGCGGCAAAAAGAACCCGAGATTTTTGAAACTAAAAATAGCAAAGACAAGAATAAATTATAAAATTTTAAATTAAGAATTTTCATAATTAATAAAGAAAACAAGAAATTAACATTAAAATCTTAAAGATATCAAATAGCATCAGCATA
The DNA here is from genome assembly GCA_038442645.1 of Agave tequilana. Classification (NCBI taxonomy): domain Eukaryota; kingdom Viridiplantae; phylum Streptophyta; class Magnoliopsida; order Asparagales; family Asparagaceae; genus Agave; species Agave tequilana. The sequence goes on from JAVJIF010004480.1 coordinate 254,221, forward strand.
AGAAAATAATATGTACAATGTTAAAATCTTCTAAATCTGTATGGACTTAAGTGCCTCAAGGCGGGCTTGGGGCATAGGAAAAGTGGGGGCTAAACCGAGGCTTTAGCTGGCTTTTTACAACAATGGCAACAGTTCAATGCCAATTACTCATGTAAGCCTATGGTGATTGGGAATGAACCTGGCTTCCTTCCAAATGTTCATGCATATCCTAATTACATCATTATAACTCGTACACACTTATTTTTTCACTAAAACACACCACACAATCCTCTTGGTATAAGCTTTTCTTAGATCAATGAAAACCATATGTAGATTTTTTTTTCCCCTCTTTTGAGAACCTAAGGTGTTTGAGTGGAATTTCACTCTATTAAATTGGTATACATCATTAAAATACCGACAAATCAAAAATCAAGTTTTCTAAGTATTTTTGCTCATGCATCAACTAGGCACAAAATGAATGATTGAAAATAGCGTGTGGCTTAGATCTATGATTTTCAACATACATATTCTCAATTTGACCATTTCATCGAGATTTAAACATTTAAAAACCCTTTCATACAAATTTTTCTTAGGTCTCAAAACATTCAAGACAGTTAAACTAAGCAACTTGCCCTTTAGACAGTCATGTTGTGCCTACTTGATGCATAGGCAAAAAAAAAAAAAAAACCTTAAAACACTTGCTTCCAAATCATTTCTAAAAGAATCACCTCTCTGTTTGCTTACAGACAAAGACTTTTGAGACTACTAAGAAGCCCTTAAAAACAGGTGAAACTGACAACCCATCCACATATGTGTGGGCCTTTTTTCTTTTCTCTAATTTTTTTTTTTTTTTTTGGGTTAATCATCTTAGAAGTTAAATAGTTTCACTTGAGGAACTCCTCTCATGAAACCAATTGATTCTCAGATCCAAAAGTTTCTTCTCTTAGTCCATGCTCCACTGACCTCCCAGAGTTTCAATACATGGCTCATAAGCTTGATCGTACAGCAGTTAGAACAACTTTGTGCGTCTCCATTATTTTTATGGTAGGAGCAAAGTTCTCCCTTCCATTTGTTAGGCGCCTACTGTAAACAACTCTGCTGACTAACACAGTCAGCCACACTAAACCTTTAGCTTTACCCAAACACATCCAAACAACAGAGTGTTCATAGAGCATCTTTATAGCTCCTGCCACAGGGTTGAACACTTGGTTCTACTAAAGGGTACAACTTTACTGAATCCAATTATCACAATTACAAATAAGCCCAACACTGGCATTACGGTTGATCAATAAGCTGAAAGCAATAGCATCAACAAAAGAGAAGTAGTGGTTGATTGATACCTGAGGGTCTCTGGTTCTCACGATCTCGGCGCCGGCGAACTTGTTAGTGAGGCGGATCATGAAGCAACCGAGGGCCTCGTCGCAGTGGAAGCTCCCGTTGTGGGTCCCAATCGTCTTGAGCGGAGCGGAAGCGGTAGGGTTCGGGGATCCAGTCGAGTAAGCGGAAACCCTAGAAGGACTCATTGAGGCGGCGGCCATCGCCATTGGAGGAGACGCAAAGCTTCGGCGAGACTGCAGCAGGATTAGCTTCTGCGCCCACCCACGAATCGCGAACATATCGTGATGCCGTGAGTTTGGGGGGGCTGGGTTTATCGTAGGGTTGAACTCGGATCTGGGTCGGTCAGGGCCGAAGCGGATCGTGTGATATGACCCGGATTCGACGTAACTAGACCCGTGCCACATTCTAAGACTCGGGTCTGACCTTATCGGGCTGCCACTTGGGGCTGCTTGACTTGACCGGCCCAATCCGCAGTCATCTGGCCTGGAATCGAAATGGAGACTCGGCAAATAGATACCAGTTATTACACTGTTGATGATTCATCAGCTATTTGTTTCAGAAAGAAATAAATAAATAAATAAATAATCATTGGGCTTGAAAAAAAAAAAAAAAAAAAAAAATTGGCCAAATAGATACCAGTTAAAGAAAAGATTTGCATATCAGAGTTTGAGGCTAGTTAGCACTGTAGGGCGGTGCTAAATTTAGATATCTTTAATGGTAAATTCACAATCATGATTTAATGACTTTATCTCGGTTAATTTGAATTATGAAATGTTATAAAAGGTCGACATGTGGATTCTTTAAAGGAAAAAAATCTCCAAGGAAGAAGAAATGGAAAGAAAGAGGATTATGTAAAAAGAGCTATGAAAACATCATAAGATAAAATCCACGAAAAAGTGATCAACATTGAGAGTTTTCTCCAGTAACCTGTGATGAGTCACTAGTTAATGTTACTCTTATAGCATGAAAAAATAGTTGGAGGGTAGGAAAGGATATATGGGGGCAATGCATTTCCCCCATGATTATCGGTAAACCATTATAAATATTATTTAATAAAATGTAATTGTTGATAAATTTCGGTAATTAGGATATACATGATTGTTCTTTAAATATAAACAATAACATAATCATACTTTATTTTATTTCCTGAGTTATTATAAAATATAAAGCTGAAAGGTCTATAATATATATTGAGATTCAGAAGTTAATAATTGTAATAGATAAATTAACCAATAAATGGATAATTAAAATAGATAATTATGTATAATAATTTTCCTTCATTTTATCACTCGCTGGGTCGTTTTCTGACGACCCTAAGTTTGCGTGCCTGGTTGGAGATCTGAGTATCGCAGTATCAGATATTTCACTGGATACGCATGGGAGATTCATCGTCGTACTATTCATAGGTATCTTAATTATTTTGTCTTTATTTTCTTATATATCCATACTTCCTTATCTATCTTGATCACTGACCATTTGCATGTATTCTTGTACTAATTAATGCTAGAATTGTTGTGGGTATTATATTTATCCCATGTAATGAGGCTTAGCGTACGTACGTGAGGGTATTTTCATCCTGCATATGTACGTCGTCGTAGCGTCCCCGTTTCGGTGGGATTGGGGCGTTACAGCAGCCAAGTAATTGTTTGAGATCGTGATCTCGAGTATGCACGGGATACACCCACCCAATTAGAGCTCCTTGACTCTTGAGTTTTCAATTAACATAATAATACATCTTAAACAATGATGACGACAAGAGCACTTGTTATTTTGGTCATTCTCTTATTTAGATAATAGTACTTGTATATCATGTTTGGATAAGTTCTACTAGGGTACAGGCTCCAAGAGATTACCAGTAGTATGAAACAGTAGAAGAGATTGATTAAAATATCAAAGGATATTGATTGTTATTATTGTATAGTTTTATTATATTACTCGTCACCTGCATGATATCTTATCTATTTGTACTGTGTAAGACTTCCTGATCTCTTGTTTATCAGCATGTTACTATGCATGCATACTCAACACTTTTATGTGTTCTTTACCGACACACTGCTCATGTACACTCATGAGTACTATAACATGTTTATTTCTGTTTGCTTCCTGAATAAGTGCGCATATTAATCACTAACATCGTCATGCTATTTTTACTATCAGTTTAAAGAATAAATATGAAATAATGAATCTTAACATATATAAAACTCTCCCCGATTGATATCGTTATTGTTTTTATCATGTATTGTGTAATATTGAAAAGAGAACACCGTTGTAACATGTTAGTTACTAATAATGTTATAGTACAAATATAATAATTGTAATATATATCTCGACTGTTAGTATAATTATAATGTATTACCGTTATTTAATCGTGTATTGTATGTTATCGTAATTGTAACATTACTGCTTCACTCATTTTACCACTAACTAAGTTGCTTTCTTACGACCTTGAGGTCGCTTACTCATGTGCGAGTTCAGAGCCTCCGTGGTATCTGATGCTTCACAGAACTCTAGTAGGAAACCCGTTCTCCTATTCACTCATATGTATTTTTATTATTATATTTATGTTTCTCGTATCTGAATTATTTATCTTTGTTTTCATGTCATTATTATCACTGGCTTTTTTACAAGTATTCTTGTACTTATTTTAGCTGAAAATTTTATATATATATATTGTATTTGTTCCTTGTAATGAGGCTTAGTTTATATGCGTGCAGTATTCTCCTCGCGTATATGCATTGTCGTCTCTCGTCACGTCCCCCCCTACGGTATATTTTGGGAAGCGAGGCGTGACACAATCAAATAGCAATAAACAAGTAAAATATAGAAAGTAAGAGAGATAAAGTAACAAGAGCCGACATGCGATATGTAGTTCGGCCACCAACCGACCTACGCCACTACTTAGAGGCCTCTTCTGTAAGATTTCAACCAATCTCTATTGATAACTTTCTTTTTGGATAGAAGCTTGGACTTTTACACCGATTTTCTTTTCTGGTGGAATCTGAGAACTTTACAATAACTTCGTTTACGAGTAGAAGCGTAGATCTTTTCGACTCTTTTCTTGATAGAAGCCTAGACCTTGCACAAACCTGCTTCTCAAGTAGTTGGATTTCTTCACAACAAGTTTTCATTAGTTGGGTTTGTTCTCTAATAAGACGAGAACCCATAAAGCTCAACTACCAAATAAAATTACAATTTTGAGGCTCTAATAGCAAGAAGAATCAAGACAAGTATAACTTGATACTTTTAAATCTAGATGCTTGAAAATCAAGTTGAAAGCGTAAATCAACTTGGTTTTAGAATCTAAATGAACTTTGGAAGAGATTAAGAATAGAGAGCAGAAAGTGTAAATCAAAGCTTAATCACAGTTAGAAAGCATCTCAATCGCAACTAGAAAGCACAATTGAATCACTCTTTGAAAAGATTAAAGAATAAACTTATAAAAGAAAATATTTGTTTGATATTTGTTTGAGATTCTTTGAATGAATATAAGTTTTTTCAAGAGTTTTTCAAATAACTATAGAAAGAAGAGTGCAAAGTATTATTCATAGAGATACGATAAGATGGGTGAAAAGAAGTTCAACCTTAAAAATCGTGTTCAATTCTTCTCAAAATAAAAATATACTCTTTAAGTCAACTGCTAAAGTGCGGCGGTTGATTGGCTTGGTCACTCATGTTAATCTCACATTAAGGTGGCCCACTCCCTTATATTTATTATTGGATTCCATAATTAAAGCCTAACTGATATTATGTATGCCCAAATATAAGGTTACATTGTATAAAGTTTATAATAGTCATATGTGGTATTAAGGGCCATGATGGGTGGTTTTATCACATATGGTTAATTGCAAATGTAAGACCCACTTCTCTCCTCTTGAAAAGAATACAACCTTCCTTTTTGTGAAAAAACCATCATCATATTGAATTGGGGTTTATGAAAAGAGAAAGAGACAGAGAGAAAAAGGTGTTGCAATTAGGGTTTGCAAGGATCAAGGAAAAGACTTGGATCTTCATCAACATACCTTCACTATTCCTCTAATGGCTTCAGGTATGTGTTTAATTGTGTATTCATTTCTTGAGATGCATTTGATTCTAGATCCATGGGCAATTTAATCTACATGAAGTTCCTTAAGCATTATTAAATTTCTAACATTAACCCAATTCAAGTCAATATATCAATCCAGCAGACGACTGACGGTCGATCCATGAGAGGACGGTGAACATATCAATGGTCATATGTGTTGTAGTGTTGGTGACTTATATCATGCACTCAAATAAAATATTCAAAAGTATTTCAAAAAAGTTAAAACTCATTTTTAAAACTGCAGAAAATAGATCAACTGCGGCGTTCAATCGTGAACAAGATAAAATCTATGTTCTATAGTGGTTGATCACCTTGGCGGTTGATCCACGACCCAAAGAAACTTGGGGGTGAAACCCTGGCACTAGCGAACGATTGGCATCGCCCCTGGCGGACAACCCAACTCGTATCCAAGAGTACTGAGCTCTGCGACGATCTAGATTGTCCCCAATGGTCGATCCGGGTCGTGGCCACGAACATCGAGCTCTGATAGGCGATCTGGGTCGACCGTGGTGGTCGATCACTTTGAGTGCTGCCTAATTCAAAAAATTTAATAGTCAATCAGGTCGAATGTTGAATTCTAACGGTCGATTCGAAACACCCAAATTTCTGAAAAATTAATTTAAATGCCTTTGAAAATAATGAGGAAATTTGTACAAATTTCAATAGACGTGTAATCAAAGTAAATAGGCCCAAAATTATATTTTAAATAAATTTAAAAGCTTCGGGAATTTAATAAATTTTGAGGGAAAACACACTTGATATCAAAATTTTATATATATATATATAAATGCAATATAGTGCCAAATTATCTTCTAGTCTTGGTTCTCTTTTACCTTACGTAGTAATCTTAAGTAGATTTAGTAATCTTTGGCTCAATTCTCTTGTTTTAATAGATTTTTCTATTTTTAGCTCTTAAGCCCAACTCCAATTTGAATAGTCGTGATAAAATGAGTAAGTTGAGTTATAAATATGTCACTACCTCTTTAATTGATATTGCAAGTTGAGCTTTGATCCATCAACCTCCATTTAAATGTTTTGACCTATATTAAAATACAAAACACTAGAAAAAGAGCTATTAGTGCAAATAACTTTATGAGATCGCATCATCAAACCAAAGCACAATATGACTAACACGAGCTTTTTAAAACACTAAAGATAAAGTAGGGGTTTTTATCACGAGAAAGATGGGTAAGAGCTTTTACGAACTTCAAACAAAAGCCAAAGCTTGCTCACATTTTCCCCAAGAAATTATTTTATCTGGACTTAACCAATTTATCTGTGCTACCTATAAAGTATCAGTATTGTTTTTACTAAGGACTATTTTGAATGGTTGGATTATTCCCATTATGTCAACAACTTTTTTAAGTTTAGGAAAAAATATCTTAAATAAGAGATTAATCAAATACATTATATGTAATGTCGACTTCTATTGATCTACTTTGAGAATAATGCTGATTAAACAAAATAGATATGTTTTCTGATGCAGAGGATAATTGTATACTTGATAGATGCATGAACAAATAAATAAGATGATAATTTTTTTTTGCATTTTGTTTATATCAATACTTTTTTTTTTTTATGTTTTGGAAGAAACTGGTCTCAGCTAAAAGTAATAGAATTCAAATAAAATTTTCTTTCTAAAATACATAGCCCACATTTGTTTCTAATCATGATTTAGGTAAATTATATTTGCTAATACTAATTCGTTGCTATTGAATAAGATTAGCTAAAAATAGGGAGAGCCTTTCCTTGTCTACATTAATTCATCAATACAAATTTACATTAATACATAAAAGTATTATCTATACTATATTTTTAATCTCATTTCAACATGCATAACACGTGCTCAGAATACTAATTTTGTTAAAAGGATGGGATGAACTCAAATTCGTGGGCGTTATGCATTTTGACAGATTTGAATTGGTGACAAGAGCATCGTTCCTAAGAGATACGCGATATGTTGCGGGGTTAGCAATATCCTCCATGTTCAAACTAAAGAGCACACTATTAAGCATGTATGCATAACTTCCAGCTACTAGAGGAATTTGATGGCCTTTCAAATATAATGATGCAATAAATCATTAGATGATTTTGGATCAAACTCCAAACCTCATCTCTCTAATGTTTTTATTTTTTTTGTATTTCCTTGTAGGCTACTTAATAGGGATTATATCAGAGCTTAGGTTCACACCTGGTGTGGGTAACCACCTGGGTCAATCCTAGGGCTCAGACCTACAGTACAATCAGATTCAGATTACAACTCATCTGTATCTGAATTTGGAAAGTCCAGCGACGAATACAAGAATACAGTATCATTGACAATTTCTTCCATGACTCTTTTGTATTCCTTACTTACAGTTGTCACCCAGAATTTCTGATTTTCTTCTCGCTTTCTTTTCATCTTATTGCTTCTAATCCGTTAGCGTTAGTTCACTACAATACTTTTTCACCCTGAGTTCCTTATCGATATCAGAGTGCGCAGCGAAAGTTTCGTGGGCCCGTAACATTTAGGCTTGGGGCTGAAAATATTGTTCTCACACCTGAATTGAAATTTCGTTCTGCAAACCGTTTTCATATTACGTCTCAGGATAATATTCTCTATTTTCTATAATTTTTGGAACCGTTCGGGACTAGTCAAATTTTGGACCAAATTAAATAATATTATTTTAATTATTTTTATCCTTTTCTTTTCTTTTCCTTTTCTTTCCCCTTCTCCCCTTCTCTGATTCTTCTCCACCGCCATTCCCTCTTTAAAACCCTCTCCTCTCTCTCCTCACTCTCTTTCTCTCTCTCTATGCGCGTTCTGTGGGGCCACCACGGCCGGCGCGCCGCCGGTGGCCGGCGACCCCCAACCGGAGGCCGCCCCTCCTCTTCTTCTCCTTCCTTCTTCTTTTTCTTCTTTTCCTGTCTTTCTTCTTCTTTTCTTCTCTTTTTCCTGTTCTTCTTTTCTCTCCATCTCTCTCTCCCGCTCTCTCGTTCCCTGGGAACCGGCGGCGAGGCGGCGCCGGCAGGGCTGGCGGTGGCCAGCCCCTGCCCCATCTCTCCCTCTCTGTCAAACCTTCCCCTCTCTCTATCTCTCTCTCACTCTCTCTCTCCCGGCCTGACCTACGGCCGCGCCGCCGACGGCCGGGACCGCCGCCGGTGGGCCCCCTTGCCGCCGGCCAGCAGGGCTGGCCGGCTTGCGAGCGCGGCAGCAGCAACAGTTGCTGCTGCCGTTGCTGTTGTTGTTGGGTTCGGGTGGAACCCGAACCCAATAACTATTTGGGTTGGGTTTTAAATCCGACCCAATAACCCATTTACCCATATCCATAAGTGGTGGGTTTGGGTAGTGGATCCAAACCCGACCCGTTCAGAGCCCAAAACCGATTCGAAACCCATTAAAGGTAAAAGTGCAGAAAACCCCCTGATTCATTTTATTAATTGCATTTGAAATCTTATTACATATTTAACCCATTTTTATTATTTTTAGCGTTCGTCGAGCGATATAGGAGCATCCGGACTCCGATTTGGCCGATTCTGAATCCGTTGCGATCGTGGGAAAGAGAGTTACCTTCCCATGGCTAGTTTGTGAGTGTTTTATTTTTAATAAATTATCTTTATTCATGTTTAATAAATTGAGTGATTGTTTAGATAAATAAATCATGGTTATGGGTAAAGCCGTAGCATGTTAATAAAGAACTTAATTATAGAGAAGGCATATTTGGTTATGCATGATAGTGTAATAAACATAACCAATCACATAATCATATCATCTGCTTCATGATTTCATATAGCATATTATTAATATAAGATATACGGGATAGATGATCATACTAAAATGGTTCGATTATTAGTCCACATGTTTTTCTTACCTCTAGCACATCTGTCACTTCATGGACATCAAATATTGTTACGTCGTACTGTTACATGCGCCCTGATACACGCGTACTCCATGATAGCAGATATTGTCACTATTACACTGTCACCCTTACAGACCCACCGATACACAAAACATTGTATTGCACATGAATATCTGTTACACTCTATATCGTTAATTGACGTTGTTTCACCATTACATAGATACCGAGCTTCACGATACTTTTACTGCATGTTTGTAAACTATTGATATACTGATACGCTAGTACACTGGATACCATCCTGTGCACAGTTACTTCATGTTCTTACATCACTGTTCTATAGACGCACCGGTATACATGCAGTGATTGTCTTTGTATTCCTGTTACATGATCATGGCTTTATTCCTGTTACATGGATCATGGATTTATTTCTGTTGCATAGATCATGGTTTATATGATTGCTACATGGATATGCATGTATTCTCGTTACATGATGATTTCCTGTTACTGATATTGATATTCCCGTTACTGGACTTGAGAGCTGTTGATATGCGATATGTGGAATCCCACATCTATTGTTCCCGTTTCCCATTATATTGTTCATGTTTCCCGTTATATTGTTCTATGCTATCAACAGAGCTCAGGTCCGGTTATCATGTTACTCGTATCATGTACTGTATTTGTTCTTGTTACATTGTATACATGACATATCAGATCATAAAGCTAACTTGGGTACGGGAGAGACTTGACGGTTGATTAGATCTTATCGGGTGATGTACTGGATCCATATTGTTCTCTCACTGCAGGGGATGGTAGTGCTACCTACCGATTGTATAGCTCCATGAGCTCCCGTTACTTGATTATTGTTCCCCTCTTAGCGGAGGGCCCTGGTCTCAGCAGCCAGGGGTTTGTTTAAGGCCGTGATCCCGGGTATGCACGGGATACACCTACCCGATAAGAGCTCTTCGACCATGGGTTTCCATTAACATAATAAAATAGTATACACAATAGTGACGTCGGGAACACTTGTTATTTGGTCACTCTCTCGTTTGGATAATGGTACCCGTTGGCCATGTCCGGATGGGTTCGACTGGAGTGCGGGCTCCAGTATGAACTGCCAGTGGTATGGGACACTGGAAGAGATTGATTAAAATATCAAGTGGTACTGATTGCTACTATTGTATAAATAACATGACTTGCCTGATACATGTATTCACTTGTTTAGTTGTACTTATTTCTGTACCTGATCATTTATCCGCTATCATGTTACATGTATATCTGTTACTTTGCCTGGTACATGTTACTCTTTCTGTGGTGGCATACTACGCATATTCTGTATTGCATCTATTCTGTTTTCATATGCCCACCTGCATGTTCATATTGCATATGCCGACCTGTATGGTCACTGCTATCACGTCACCACTAGACGACAGTATTTATGATATAAACCGGACACGCCTAAAGACATGACCAGGTCATAACCGGCTAGGTAGTGATGGTATTAAAAGATAACATGCTCATATCTTTCATGTTTAGATACTTCTACTGCTACTTATATGCTTAGGATATGGTATCACTATTACAACAACATGTATTACCTATTATTATTGTGCTTGTATTACTATAGTCCATATTACTGCCTCCTTCATTTTACCACTCACTAGGTCGCTTTCTGACGACCCTGGGTTTGCGTGCCCAGGTTGGAGATCCGAGTTATCGTATTGTCAGGTAGTCCATTGGAGTCACATAGGAGACTCATTATCGAGACCATTCATAAGTATCTTTGTGATTTGTTTCTGTTATCTTATTTATCACTGTTTTTCCTATCTATTATGATCACTAACCTCTTTCTGCAGGTATTCTTGTACTTATTTCCTGCTGGAACTCTTATAAATAGAGGTGATTTCCCGTACTGAGGCTTAGCGTACGTACGTGAGGGTTTTTCGCCCTGCGTATGTACGTCGCCATAATGTCCCCGTACCTGCGGGATCGGGGCGTTACAGATTACCTATGGCAACACAATGTGACCACTCTCCTTGGCTCAAGTCCAATCTACTAAATGTTGTATAAGAATACAATGCGGAACATTATTTAAACGATTCTATAAAGGGTTTTATTTTTTTCATATTGATAACGGAAATCTTTGCTAATTCCTCATTCACCTTCAATTTTTATTTTGACACCCTAAATCTTTTACTTAGGACAAATCTCGTCATTAGTTATCGTTTGTTTTATAATGATGATATGATCAAAATATATTTTTACCTATAAAAAGTGAATGCAAGTAGGCCTCTCTCGTCATGCCTCCTCTCTCTCATTCACTCTCTCTCTCACACACACTCTCTCTCTCACCTCTTTCTCATTTTTACTTTCTATTTGCTCTCTTTTCCACTTACAGAGAATCTTAATTTTCATCAAAAGTTGGGTAAGAAGACTTCAGTTAAATTCGGGGGAAGGAAAACGGCCAAATGAAAGAGAAATGATTTTGATAAGAAGAAAATGAGGTGGTGAGAGATGAATATTTTGATCAGTTGAGATATTATTATACAATATCTGAAGCTAAAAAATAAAATTCTAAGAAATTTTTAATATATAGTCGGAGCAAAACTAACATTTAGGTTTTCGCCCAACTTGAAATATTTGAAATATCGAATAGAAATATTAAAAAAATTAAGGGTGTGAATATAAAACCATAAAAAAATTTAGGTGTTAATATGCAAAAAAAAAAAAAAAAACTTTTAGAAAAAATATTCATCAAACCATAAAGATTTTAGAAAAACAGTACACTAAAAAAAAAAAAAAAAAAAAAAAACTCCGGAACAACAAAACAAAACCTTTAAACTAGAGAGAAATTAAGGGCGTGTTTGGTTCGCCGCAAAACGCCGCAAAACGCAAGTCGTAAAACTTCTTTTCCATTTTCCGTTGTTTGTTTCGCTGAAAAACAAGTTGCAAAATGCAACTCTTCTTTCCCATTTGCAGTTGCTACAGTTAAATTTGTGGTCATGTAAATATCACTTTTACACTCATATTTTCCCACTTACAGTTGCTACAGTTAATTTTGTGGTCATGTAACTCTCACTTGTAGTACACTTATAGTTCAAAACAGTTACTTGATAATCAATATATAATTTAATATTATTAAATATTTAATATTTTAAATAGTGTTCAATTTCTTATTTAATTATTTAATTATTTTATATTTTTAATCTTTAATTTTTTTTATTGTTTTTAATATTGTTTTAATATTTAATATTTTACTATTTTAATTTAATATTTTATTTAATACTTTATTATTTTATTAATACTTATTCCATTTTTTATCATTTTATTTAGAGTTAATATTTTATTAATATAACAATATTATACTTTAATATAAAATTATTATATATTTAATTATTTATTTTAATATAAAAAATTACTTTATTAATATCATAATATATTTTATTATGTTAATATTGTAATAATAATTCAGTATAATAATACTATAATGATAATTTATTATTAAATTATAATTATATTTTACTTTGTTAATTTTATATTTCTATAATATTACAATAATATTATAATAAAATTTATATTATAATAATTTCAAGTATTTTTAATATAATAATATTATAATTATATTTTTTATTTTTGTAAGATTTTTTAATATTATAATAAAATTTATATTATAATAATTTTCAAGTATTTTTAATATTATAATATTATAACTATATTTTATTATTTTTGTAGGATTTTTTATATTTATATTTTATTAGTATTCTTAATATTTTATTACTATTCTTTAGATTTTCTTAAAATTTTATATTATTTATTTAGTTAATATTTTAGTAATATTTTATTAATATTATTATTATAAATAAAATATTAAGATTATTAATTTTTTATCTCAAATTTATTAATATAATTTAATCTGCAATAGTAGATTTAATTTAGTAGTACTTATAATATTTAAATCACTGCTACAGTTAATTTTGTGGTCAACTTTTCCACTTATACTTTTACATTACCAACCAAACACCGTAAAACACAATATACTTTACCATTTACACTTTCACTTTATCAACCAAACACCGTAAAATACAATATACTTTTCCATTTACACTTCACTTTATCAACCAAACACCATAAAACACAATATATTTTCTCTGCTACAGTTCACTTTTTCCATTCTCATTTTACGACCTGCGACTTGCGACGTTTTGCAACGAAACAAACAGGCCCTAAGTCCTGTTTTGAATAATAAATGAGTATAAATATAATAAACACGCTTACTGACATAATCCCTGCTGACCCGTACCGCACGAGGGAAATGCATCTCTCTCTTTCTCCCTCCCCGCTTTCCCGAAAGGAGAGCGACATCTTAGTGCGAACCGACCGAGTGGTTCCCAGCGAAAAAAAAGAAAATTTATCTGATTTCTTTATAAAACCGCATCTCTATCCCTATAATTATCTTCTCCTCTCCCCCACCCCCCACCACTCTTCGAAAGCCCTAGAAAGGCAGCAGCGCCCCCCTTCTTCTCTGTCGTCTTGCCGCCCCGATCTCTCTCGGTCTTGGTTTATGAGGTACGGTTCATTTACGAGCCTTCTCGTTTCTTTATTATCGATCGCCATGACGAATCGCGTCTTTCTGTCTGTTTTTTCGCTTGGTCTCTTTTCTCTCTTTGGTCCGATCCCAGAGATCTGACCTTTGATTGGTTTCTTTCGTCAAAGGATAACAGATCTGTGGGTTTGGATCTCTTTTTCATCGGAAAGATCTGTTCTTGGCGTGATTCTGGGAAGTTAGGGATGTATAGAATTAAAATAGTATTTGTTTTATGTAATTCGATCAAGATCTGCTGTGATTTATCTCGGATCTCGGATTTTGAGCTTGTTTATTGTTTGTTTAAGTTGATCTTGACGGATTTGTTTTTTTTTTTTTTGTTTGTTTTTCGAATTGTGCAGCTCGAAGGAGAAGCCCACTCTCGGGTAAGCATCTGTTTTGTTTTATTTCGTTAGTTTTGTTTATAGACATAATTTATTTAAAATCTTTGTAATAATAGCATGGATTGGGAGGCTGCCTGTTAATTTGTGATGAGATGTGATGCAGAAAATTATATTGGATCATTTCTAGCTTGTAAGTGTATTAATGAGATTGGTCGCTGTATGAAAGTTTTATCAATTAAGACAAATTGTTTCCTACTAGTTTCTGCGAAAACCAATATGAAAAGAAAATGCTGCAAAAACTTTTACCATGTTTTTTTGTCATAACTAAAAATACGAGAAACATTCATGTTTTATAATCTGAACAGAATTATTATGCTGTGCATATTGACATAATTTCATTTCCAAGCTCTCTTCTCCTCATCGCACGAGGAGCTGTAAGGTATGGCTCCTGCATGAAGACCCAGGATCATATAGGTAGACTCCTGTTTTGCCAATGCATATTATATTGCATGCTTGGTCTAATGATAAGTTCAATCTTTGACCTACTCAAACTTAATTCGAGCTCAAGTTGGTTAGCCCTAAATCTTATTGATTATTAATTGCTCTAAATCTCACTTATGCTATTGTATTAGAAAACAAGATTAGGCATCTATGGCTGTTTCTACTTTGTAGCTTCTTTTTAATGTTATTTATTATAAGTTAAATTAATATTTGCTCTGATCTCAGTTCTGGCCCCCCCGAACTGTTTCAAAACAATTGTTACATATTGGTTTTGTGTGAAAGTTGCTTGGGTATTATTCAAGTTAATTTGTGTACTTTTTTGCCTACATGATATTATATTTATTAGATCTATTTCATAATCTAATTTGTGTGTTTGCTTGGTTTTATCTGCATATTTTTATCTCTGTTGTGTATTTCTTCTTCATTTTGGAGTATATTGAAATCAGGGCATGCAACTATACTGCTGTGATGTTTCAAATACTGCCATGCAAGAAGTTTTTGGGCTGGGACTATTTAGTTCATCTTTTTCTGCACCATAGGTATATAACTTTTTAGAGGAATGCCTTCAATTTCGCTGGCTATATGCAAACACACATACATATCTCGTAATTCTGCTTTCCTTTTATCTTCAGAGCAACTCTATTCTTCTCTACATGTCATATTCTGGTCATCCATCTTCTTCACAGATGGTTTACCTTGGTGCTGAAAGTTCAGTGTCTTGACTCCCATTGCTTTTGTGTTTTTATGAAAGCATTAAAAGGCTGCCTACCTTTTTTATTGATACTTATCTTTTTACAAGGATTTTAGGCATAGATGAGTCTACTACTTTTCTTTTTCTCAATTTAGTGTTACTTTTGATTTTTCTGTATAATGAAGCTTTTAGAGCATTCTGTGTATCAACGATAAATTTAAATCCCGGGCGTCTCTTCAACACGTCTTCATTCGCGATTCCTTACAACCCCTTTTCATTAATAGGCATTCCCAATGTGTTGATCACATGGCCTTTCATACTGGTGTCTTCAAATGGGAGGATCATTATTGGATATAGAAATTAAGAAAGTGGGAACAAAGAAAGGATTCCTTGTGACATTTGTTTTGGATTTTTTTATCTCATTTATACAAATTATGTCAATATTGTTCACAAGACATTTCAAAAGTTGAATTTATGTTTGTTGCTGGCAGATTTTTGATATAAACATTTGATACCTTAATCAAGATTCCTTTTCTAGTATAGTAAGCCATCATACATATACACACACAACTAAAATTTCTATCTGGTCGAAGAACATTCTTACTCCAAGGGCGCGGGTTTAGATTTTTTTCTCCTTCCAGCTGAAAAATCATAGATTCTCTTGTGAATGAGTGGTAGTATCACGGGAAAAAAACCTCAGGGGCGAACCCCAAACCAATCCCCCCCCCCACACACACACACACAACACCAAAAAAAAAAAAAAACAAAAAAAAAAAAACAAACCAAAACACACACACAGAGAGAGAGAGAGAGAGAGAGAGAGAGAGAGAGAGAGAGAGAGAGAACATTTTCTGATTTGTTATGTCTAAATATGTGACTACCCAAAAGAATACAGAAAATTAAGAAACAATAACACAGAAGTGATAAATTTATTCTATTTTATTGCTTGTTTGATTTGTACTAAATGTTTCTTATGGACACACAAGAAACAATAGCTGTGATTACTAACAACTACAGTGATTACAACTGTTGAACCTTGACAGAAGATTATTCATCCGCTGCTTCTTGTACTATTCATTATAAGTCTCATCATATGCATGTAACTTTTTCAAGAAACATGGTAATTTCTTAAGTTTTCTCAAATGAATTTAATTATTTTGCACCAATTGGAAAACTGAATTAATATAATGTGGTTGGTGGATCAATTTTTTTAAGTTTTGCATAATATGACGAACTTTACATGTCTGATTCCTGGATTCTTTCTGGCATGCAAGAATCTTTTCTGGTCTAAATAATTAATATACTTTCCAATTGTCATGCCTCTATAATGCTTATAGTTTTCTTATGTGGGACACTGTAATAATTTCCCCCTGTTTTCTGATGATGTTAGTGGCACGCGGATCAAGAACCGCAAACGGAATATAGCAGCTCCTTTGGACCCTGCAGCTTTTGCAGATGCAGTGGTCCAGATATACCTGGATAATGCTGGTGATTTGGTAATGTTTCCTGTCAAAACATATACAGTTATTTGTATTAATTTTCATGCTCTATGGTTTTTTTTTTGGTTAGGAAATTAGATGCAGTGGGCAATCTTGTTGATATCAAGCTAAACTGTTCAGGGTGCTTTTGATATTTTTGTAGTAAAATTTCTGTTCTTGAAGTTTTTAGCTTCCAGAGGTGCCCCCTCCCCCACAAAAAAAATTCAGGATATTAAGATATTGCTTGTTACAAAAGATATTGGTGCAAAATAGGAAAGAACTACATGAAAAAGGAGATAATCATGGTAATTTTGAAATTACTGTTTGAAGTAAGAACATTCAATGTCATGATTATCGAGGATTTCAAGATTCTCTTATCATCCAAACATTGTAAATGAAACATTGACTACTCATCTCAAAATAAAATAATATCAATTATTTTTGCGATTTACCGGGTTGGCTGGTTATCCAAAAGAACCCTTTAAGATTTTATGCGAGTTTTCACGAGACTCAGGATTTTATCTCTAAGAAGATATACTATATCTTCTTCAAAATGCCATCAGTTAATTTGCTGAAAAAGCCATTAGTCACTGAACTATTTGTTATTTTGTTTAATTATTGTTATTTCTGTTCCTATGCTATGCTATATTCTTTGTGGGCTCATTATATGTAATGATTTGCCAACCTGCTGATTGATCAGTGTCTGTTTCTCTTTTTCTGACTGCAGGAACTTGTTGCCAAAAGCCTCGAATCTTCAGATCTGAACTTTCCCGTTACGGTGACACCTTTTTTGAGGTAACTCAAGGAATCTTTCTCATTTTTACTATAAATTTGCATTATATAAAAAATTGCAGTATACTTCACACGCGGTCCTGCACGCGCGCGCGCAAGCGCACACACTTTGCAGTGTTGCTGATAATGTTGATTTTATCAGTTAATCTATTTTGCTCTGTTATGCTCTTGGTTATTGATTTTATTAGCAACCATTTATTTTATTTAATCTGGACAAGCATGTTTGGAAACAATTGTTCTGATTTCTTCTATTATTTTAGCGTCTTTTTTTTAAAAATTTCTTGCTGTAGGCGCACAAAGACCAACTTCTTGCGAGAAATTTCAGCTTAAAAAAGAACTGTTGCTGTCGAGAATTCGATGTCACATTTTGAGTGAAGAGCTTGTGTACACGTTATCTCTAAGAACTATTTTTTTGAAGAACCAACATAAGTCCAAAACTTCTCATGCAAATATTGTAGGAAAAAAAGATCAAACAAGAAAACTCAAGTACTAGATTTGAACGACACATACAGAGACACTTATCTGTATGATAAATGTATTAACCATATTATTCTGGTTGTAGGGATTGATCTATAGCCTAAGTATCATCAAAGATTTGTTATCTACAATGTCAGTCTTGTATTGTTTGTTTGTAGTCTCATTCTTATTCTTCCAGGCGCCACAACATGCAAGTCTGTGTTCCAATTTTGTGTCCTGAATAATGAAATGCCTTGACGCTTTGGATCTCAATCAAAACCTGAGCCAGGGAAACACTGTGACATTACCATGCAATGCAACAAGACATTGAAAGAGCATGTGATCAAGGACTTCTCTGAGAATGGTATTACATTTTGGAAAATCTTGTGTGCATCATGCTTGATGGTGCCAAGGGTTTTGACAAGATGACATAAGGCATGTCAAACAGCCGTAGGGAAAAAATTAGCCTATGGAGAAG
This sequence comes from Agave tequilana, assembly GCA_038442645.1. Taxonomy (NCBI): domain Eukaryota; kingdom Viridiplantae; phylum Streptophyta; class Magnoliopsida; order Asparagales; family Asparagaceae; genus Agave; species Agave tequilana. Next base: position 272,777 of record JAVJIF010004480.1, read on the forward strand.
TGATTAATTTAGACCAAATACAGTTTTTGACTCCAAATTTGTAGTAGCAAATTTGTATTCTTATATTCTGTTTGAACTCCATTAAGACCTGAAGCTGAGTGAAGTTTGACGAGCCTGCCTTATGAATATTTTGCTGGATTGGAGCTTTTGAAGAACATGATATGGAGGTGGAGAGAGTACTTGTTGACCATCTTTCAAATGTCAGCAGTGCTCAAAATTGAATAATCTGTGTTGAATGTTATGAAGCAGTGCTCAGAATTAGATAATCCGTGTTGAATGTTATGAATTCATTACTACAAATGTCTGGGTGCGTGATGGGAGACTTAAGAACTAGTCAAAACCAAAAAGAGACCTTCATAAACTTCAATATTTCATTTTGACAGAAAATAAATTAAGTGATTGTAGGGATCCATGATTCTGAATCTATTTATGAGCCACAAAAAATGTGGGATGGAGAGAATCTATATTTTGGTTGAATATTGCTCTCATTTTCTTGGCATTTGTGAGTGTATCTGCCTGTTTTACAAGCATTGGCTTATTGAACTTATCAATTGAGCAAAGTTGCAGCGTGCCGGTCCAAAATAGCTTATGATTTATCTTGTTGACTCAGCATTTGTGATTTTCCATCTTACAAAAGGAATTTTTGATGTTTTGTTCAATATTCTCAGGACTCAGGAACCTCAAAATAGGTAGACTAGTTGTGCAAAGGAACCATTTTCCAGTCTAGTAGGAAAAGATAGTAATGATGTTTTCTATTGTGCAAGCTGCTTCTAGAATTTCCACAAGATTGTAAGAAAAATAGAGTCGTGCGGGCTGAAGGAACATGACTTCCTGTGTGGAAAATGCTTCTCAATTTATTTGAAGGGAAAAAAATTCATCTGAGACTAACTGCATGGCAAGGCGCGTGTGAGGAGTAGGGGTGCCATCAGATGCGGATTCGGATGTGGATATCCGAATCCGACTCCAACCTGGATATGGATATTATTTTTTCACATCCGTCGATATCCGTACTCGTATCTGTATCTGAAGGTTAGATGCAAATATGCATATGGTAAGGCAATATTCGATTTGTATCCGATCTGATATTCGAAGGTTAGGTGCTTGATAATGATATCGTATGAAAGAGATTATTTTTCAATAGAACGAGACTATAGATTTTTGATATTTTGAGTTGGTGAAAAAGTAATATTGGAAAGTATCCAATTCTTATAAGAGTAGCACGACATATTTTGGGAATTTCGACATCAAATTTGGCATCTGAATTGGCATTTAGCACCGGAGGTCGTGAATCCATTGCTATAGAAGCCGAATGACAATGGATACGGTCGAAGTATTGATATGTACACAATAATATCATAGTATGTATCACATTTTATATTATTGTAAATGAGATAAAATGTAATAAATACACCTGTCTAGTTTATCCGTGATCATATCTATTTTTGCATCTCAGATTAATATCTGCATCCGATCCGCTAATATCCGATTCGTATCCGATTTGGCGGATGCGGACATCATTTTTTCACATCCGCCAATATCCGTATCCGTGTTGTATACAGATATGATAAAGGCAACATCCGATCTGATGACACCTCTAGTGAGGAGGGGTCTAGGGTTAATAAGTAAATTTGCCTAAGTAGAATGCTGATAAGGTGAGCATGCAGAAGATACTTCAGTAATGGTCAAGTTTCAATACTTCTGAAAGGCAGGACAAGATGCGATAAATAAGTGTAGCGATCTTGAAGCTTCTGAATGTTAATGCCCTTTTGAGCTTGCTAGATTGCAAGTGCTGGATATATACATAAAGAGGGTTTCCTGAAAGCATTAGCACATGAGGAATAGAGTGTGAGGAACGACACATTGAGATGTTAGAGATGCATGCCAATTCAACTTTTCCAAGTTGAATGTGATTTATTCTTTATGACATGCGTTAAGAAATGTCCAGTAAAACATTGTTTACTGCTTTTTCCATTTTAAGTTTAACAAGGAAGTGTTTTATGTTGTTACTTAAGAAAATGGATAGCCTGATCATCTATCGAGACCATTTTGATAAGATACTGCATCCAAAAATCCTAGGAAAGAGTCACATGGTCATATAAGCAGGAATGGTTTTAATCTTACTAGGTTGACGCGGGGTTTCAAATGTTGGAGGAATGGAGCATAACCTGCAATATACCAAGGTGCTTGTTCTCCCACTTTAAAGGTGAGCATGGAAAGATGGGAATGGAACATAGTCATAAGCACGAATGTTGGAGGAAGATGTTTAAGATGATTTGGAAGCAATAATGAAGCGCCTATCGGCTGATTTGACAGGTTCTTCCAATCTTCTCATATGAACTTGGAGGAGGATTGAAATGAACAAGAGTAGGATTTCTGTCCAAGTTTGTCCCTGCCGTGGATCTATGAGAGGCGGTGGAAGAGGGTATTGATGCTGCTGAAACATGGTGTCCTCAGGATAGGATTTACTTTGGATGGTGAAGGTGAGTGTTGACGTTGTTGTTACTGCCAAGCTGAATTAGTAGAAACATGCATGATAGCAAGCTTCATTGCCTTGCTGTTTGACTTCAACTCCTCATGAGTACAACTTTCTTTTTCTCACTTCCCACAACTAGTGCTGTTGGAAGACTTTTTATAGGAGATAATATTAGGCCCTTTTTGCAATTGTTAATTTGATTCCGTATGTGCTCTGTATGCTTGCTTTAAGGAACTCATGATGTGGCTTGTTTGAGGTTTGGAGTCTTTTTGATGTTTATGGGGCTTTGCAAAGAGAGGTACTATCAGATGAAGATGCACCTTGTGCAGTTATCCAACTAGGTGTGGGTGGATTTTATCATGAAAGTCTATATGAGGTTGGACCTGGCGTGTGATAGGAATAGAATCAGGACTTGTGTAGGTTTGCATGATTGCAGGTTTACAGCGTTGAACTTCTTTACACTTCAGTAGTTATTGGAGTTTATGTGAAAAGACTTACAGGTGAGAACTGGTGAAGGAATGATTTTTTCCTCATCATGACACGCATGAATGCAGATCCTTCTGAGCTGCTACATTGTCTTCTTTGACTATGTCCATCTGTAGTCCATGCGTGCTTCCAATTTTAGGTGCCAACTCTGTGAGTTGTTGGCAAAATTATTGCAAGTAACTCAAACCTAATTTCCTGTCTAATCTACCAAATTGCACCGTGTGCATCATGAAACCATAATCATATATATAGCAGAAACCCGAGTTGAAGACAGAAATCCAGCAAGAAGACCGACACCCTGAAGGTAGTACCAAAAAGAATGAGTGTGAAGTCTAATTTGATTGAATAAAGAATTAAAAGAAAACAGATGTATAAAGAGATATTAACAAGTGTTGCATGGTTTTCCTTAACTGATGTGGTTTTCTTCTTCTTTTGCAATGTCATACCTATACTGTTGATCTATGGAGGAGACAGAAAAGTAGTTTCCGATGATCAAGGATCCTTGGTATTAATCTATAAGTTCTGTTTTCGGTTTTCCTTGTAGTGTTGTTGCTAAAGGCCTTGATACACCAATCTGTTGGAACAATAACAAATGTCAAAAATTATAACATTTAGTTTCTAAAACTTAAATTTTATAGAAGATTGCGGAATGCAAACTGCATGTCACTTCAAATATGTTTGGAATTATTCTCTCAGCATCCAACATTAATATTATTTTATGTGAGATATACCTGACTGCTCACCTGTTGACGGCCTATTGGATGAGTGATGAATGTGTTTCCAGCTTCTCTCCTGTAAATGGTAAATAATCTATTTTGCATAGAACACATTTCTGGCTTCCAATCATTGTTTATTTATTATCATTTATTGTTTTCCCCTTGATATTAACAGACTGGTCTTAGGTTTTGTGTTATATTCATTATTATTCTTATGCAAAAATCTCAGAATTTCTCTTATTATATTTGTTTTCTCTTTCACAGATTTCATTTTTAAACACAGAGACATGTGCATGTATATGTATACAATAGATATATAGGTAGATATAGACATACATTTAGATAGATATTGCTTTGATATAAAATTTTAACATATTTTTAACCTGCAGGTTGTTTTCACTGGAGGCCGTACTCAACCAGGTACAACTAAACCTGATGAAGGGGAGAGACATCCCTATTCTGTTATAGACTGTGAAGCCAAGCGCGAAGCGATTTTGCCATCTGTTCTGTATATACAGAAGATCCTGCGCCGAAGGCCCTTCTTGATTAAGAACCTTGAAAATGTTATGCGAAAGTTCCTGCAGTCCTTGGAGCTCTTCGAGGAGAATGAGAGAAAGAAGCTTGCTATTTTTACAGCGCTTGCATTCTCCCAGAAGTTATCCGGTCTTCCACCAGAAACGGTCATGCAGCCATTACTCAAGGATAATCTTGTTGCCAGGGGCTAGTCCTTACTTTTATCACTGATTTCTTCCGGGTATATTTGATTGATAACAATGTAGATGATCTTATGTCGCTTCTTAAGAGAGGCAAAATTGAAGATAATCTCCTTGACTTCTTCCCAAGTGCAAAGCGCTCCGCTGAAGGTTTCTGTGAGCATTTTACGTGAGTTCCTTCTCTTTGTCTTATGTCATCTTATGATTGATACAATAAAAAATAGTTGCAGTAGACAATATCCTAACTACCTATTGGGATTCTTAACATCTGCAATTTACCAAATCCTTGCATTTTAGATGTCTTGGAATGCAAAGTATTTTATCTTATTAATATTTATTAAAAGCTCAGACTTCTAGTGAAACTGTTGGGAACATGTGTTCCAGAATGAGTACAATGTCAATACTTTTTGGCCTGCTTCAGTACCAGTTATTTCCTTCCATATGTAGAGGGTGTTATAGAATATGGCCGTTATAATAAACATTATATATGTGATTTGTAATTCTGTCGGCTTTGCAATGAAATTGTCCTGCAGTTCTGATCACTAGAAAAGAACTGATAAATTATCTTTTACTTTTAATATTGCCCTGCTGATTTGGAGATCCAATAATTTTTTTAAATTGAAATATTGCCCTGCTGATTTGAAGATCCAATATTTTTTTAAAATTGAAATAAACCATCCTTTTACTTATAATGATTTTATGCTGATTTGAGAAATCAAAAGATTTTTTTTGTCATCACCTATTTTAATAAATGATTCTATTATTCAGCTTCCATCTTTGTGATCTGCAAGAGCTATGTTTGTGGTAGTATTATTAACTATTGATTATTGGTTCTAAAATGTTTCAGTTGTATTGCCAAACCAGAAGTCAGGATAAAATTAAATAAATTTAATTTATTGCTTGAGCTATTATGTTTCTTTCTGTTAACATTGATTCTCAAATATTATCACACGGGATGCAACTCTTTTTATATGGTGGAATTTTCAGCAAAGAGGGACTTATACCTCTTGTTGAGTATAATGAGAAGAAAATGTTTGAGGCCAAGCTGAAGGAGATGAAGTCAGCATTGACAACCCAAATTGCAGAAGAAACTGATATATCTGAAGTCATAGAGACTGTCAAGCAGCGGGTCAAAGATGCGAAGATTCCTGATGTTGAGGTAGTTCGCATTTTATGGGATGTGCTAATGGATGCTGTTCAGTGGTCTGGGAAGAATCAGCAGCAAAATGCAAATTCTGCACTTCGCCAGGTTTTTTTATATTTACTTTCTGTTTCCTCTTTAAAATTAGATTTTTCAAACAACTCTTTTATGTTTGTAAACATATTGCACTAAACTTTTCTTGACGGTAGTGCATAAAAACTTGAAATTATTCCACTTGCATCATGCCACCATGGCCACCATCATGATCATCATTATGATCACCATTATTGTAATAACTATAAACAGTTTCCATCAAGATAACCAATAGGGTTGGCTGTATATTATGGGGCATAATGTTGCTGGGAAAACTGCTAGAAAGAATTGACTAGCTATTACAGCTGGCTGGAAATATGAATCAACCTGACATTACTTTCAATGGTTGCTGAATAACTGCAAACCAATAAAGGGATGTCTGTGAGCCTTGATGGTCAGTTGCAGGCAGACAGACTTACCTACCTTAGCCACACCCATGCACCTTAATCTCATGCAATTGAGGGGCATCCTTCCAAGTTCACCTGCACAGGGAAATAGACTAGATGAGGTGGTGGAAAAAATTGCTATCTGAAATCACGTTAATATGCATTGCACGAAAGAGAATAAAGATCCTTAAGTCCACTTGCATGTTATTGAGGCATATTCGTCATCTTTCTGGTACAGATAGGGAGTCATTCAAATGCTTGGGCCTCTATTTGTGGTTTTTTTGGTGATGACACATTGGTAAGTATTGTTTAGCAAACATGATATTTTCAATTACTGGGTACAAATAATACTGAAGATTCTTTCACAGCTGGTATCTCTTGACATCTCATGTGTTTTTTTTTTGAATCTCTTTTATTCATCCTTTTCTTTCTTTGTTGGTTCATTCTTATCATCATTTGGTTAAAGTTGAGACGTGCCACTCATAGGGAGTTCTGTACGCTATCAATACTTGCTTTAGGCCAGATTACGTAGTCAATCTTTCCTTTAATTTGTTTATCAACCAAATAAACTCTTCCAGCTTTGTTCTGTCTTGGGATTTGACGGTGGCAATGTTGTGTTGTTGTCAATAGGCAGCTGATATGCTGTCCGTCCTATGGAGATCGGAGTACTTATTGCACAAGATTCTTAATTTCATATTGAGTTTTATATTTGTAGATATATTCAACTATTTTGTCACGTGCAGGTGAAAACATGGGCCAAGCTTTTGAATGCATTTTGTACAAGTGGAAAGCTTGAACTTGAACTCATCTACAAAGTCCAGATCCAATGCTATGAGGATGCAAAACTAATGAAGTTATTCCCCGAGATCATTAGGTCTCTGTATGATCAAGATGTGCTTGCTGAGGATACTATTGTTCTTTGGTTCCGTAAAGGTGCAAACCCAAAGGGCAGGTATGCAGTTATTATATATTTTTTTCCTTCTGCCTCTTTCTTTTTTTCTTCTTTCTTTTGCTTTCTGTGTGGTTTTTTGAAGTAAGGAGCCAGGAAATTCGAGTCGAAAACAAATAACCCTGCGCATCCAAACCTTGAGACCAACAAGTGAGTCCTGGTTCTGTGCCTCTGCTCATGTTGGCGTTGTGTGTGAAAGGTTTTACTTTGTGTGACAGCGTGCGTGCGTTTTTTGTGTTTTTTTGGGTTTTTTTTTTTGGGGTGGTTGGGGGGGGGGGGGGGGGGGTGGGGGGGGGGGGGGGGGATGAGAAGAAACCAACAGTAAACACTGGCGTTTAGGTCTTTTCTTCATGCGTTGGGAGGACAGCTCAATGCTAGAGAGGACTTGTGCAGAGCGGCTAGTGTGCACCAGGGACAACCCAATGCCCAAGTTGACTGGTACTAGATTTTTAGCGCTTGCCTGCTAATAACTTTAACTGGGTGTCTTTTCATCAGGACAAGAAGAATAGTTCATTTGATCATATGTGCTATATCATTACCTTGTGTCAATCTCTAGTTTTGAATGAAGTTTGGTCCAGTGTCAGCTTGATTTTCCTTTCCTATAATAAAAAGAAATTGCTGCACTTAAAAGGTTTATAACTAGAAATTAGTGTTAACACGAGAATCGTGCCCAGAGAGGCGGGGGGCAAATGGGCAAATAGGCCCCATTTTTCTTGACAACTTTGGGGCATTGCATTGCATTGAATTTCAGTTCATAGCATCTTTTACATTTTAGTTTCAAATTGCACTTCGTGCTTCAAGATACACATTGATGTGTGTAATCAATTGATGGACATATGTGAAGTCAATTGGTGATAAATTTTGTGACGTTCCCAACGCCTTGAGTTGTCCTGAATGGGTTCTGTAGGCAACAACAGATCACTGCTATCTTTGGACCGGCATCCCCTGATTTTGCCCTCCTTGGTAGTTTTTTAGTTTTTAGGAAAGATCGGGAGTTGCTTATTAAATATTTTACAGGCAGTAACTTGAGTACATTTTTTTGTTTATTTATTGTCTATCCCAATCTTAAAGCTTTCATGTGTTGTGTCAGGCAAACTTTTGTGAAAGCCCTAGAGCCATTTGTTAACTGGCTTGAGGAAGCCGAAGAGGAAGAATGACCAAATGAAGAAATTGCATCCGGTGTCGATCCTGTGGGGGACCTTATATCATCTATTTTCTGGTACTTGCCTGTGTTGTTCTGTAACAAGTAAACTAAACTTGTACACCAATAATTTCACTACTTTGTTGGGTTTTGAGCATCATTAGTATTGAAATTCGTATCTGATGGAGCTTGGTTTGGGCATCTTAGGAAGAGTAGAACCTGCTCCAGGTTTATAGTGCTTGATTCAGATCCCAGCTCAACGTGCTGTCACAGTCTCATTATAATGGAATTTGAAGTGTGTTGCATGATGCTTTGAACAATACTTTTCTTTCCTTTTTGATTTGTTTGCTTGTGGCGAAAATAACTTTTGTATTATTACGTTCTGAGAGTTTTTGCCGTCTCTTTGGGCAGTGAGTCTGTGACTGATTATGGCATCGGGTTAACTCACTAAATCCTTAAAGTTGATGCCAAATTTTTAGTTGAGATAAAGTTTGCTGATATTACTTCCTAAATAGAAATTGAGACAATTGCATTGTTGCGCTCCTAACAAATGTTGGTACAGACCAGTGAATGGGTGGAGTATTGCAGGTCTGTGTTCTTGCGTATCCTTTGTTGAAATTAGTGGTCTGGTCCATCTACCATGAAGTCCCTGCTATGATAATGTAACTTGAGAAGTTGATGGCGAGCAACTTTATAATCCACTAGATACGTGGGGAAGTGCTGTGGAAGTTGGAAGAATTTCTCTGTGAAATGTCGGCTTCAATTAGAAAAGTCTGGAAGAATTTCTCTCTGAAACCTTCCGTTTCAATCTATGTGCAGCCATTTTCTCTGGGATTTGTATATGGTCTGATTTTCTTTTAGCAGCGTAAGAAGGACGACTAGTAGAAATGGGGATCCTTTGTGACCGTGGAGGCAAAAGTTATTTTAATCAAGGAAACGGTAAGACCCAACATCTGGAACGGGCTCAAATGACGAGTCCCTGTAACTGAGTCTCCGTCAGCATATGACAGCCTTATCTATAAATCGATAGAAAACCTCTACCGCCCATCACTTGCGGTTTGCTTCACAGTAATGAGCGGGACTATGTTTTTGGATGCATCATCTCTTTTAAAAATGGGGAACCCACTTATCTTGCGGCCTCCAAACAATGGGAATTGAAATTGAAGAAGAAGCAGCAGCAGCAGCTGGTGACGATTAGCTCTCTCATGGCCTGCTCCTCCTCCTCCTCCTCCTGCTGCCGCTGGGCCTTCAACCGAACCCTCCTCCCCACTGGGACGGCCCCCACAGCCATTACGATGCAGCAGCAGCAGCAGCAGCTCCCATCGTCCCCGCAACTTCCTCCCTTACGAGGTACTATTTCTGTATAAGCAAGCTGTATTTGAATTGAATTGTTTTCGAGTCATAATGGGAAAATACAAGGGTTTGTGGTTCGTACCCCGAGTTAATGGGCTATTGGAGTTTGAGGTTTTAGTCCCATGTCCGAAACAGCGTCGAAAAATATGAGTGCTTGATATGTGATTGGAATTCAAGACCTACTCCCGGCTCAAACTCTAGGACATTGAAAGGTTTATCAGTGATAGGGGTTTGAACTCGGGACTTCTTGAAACCAAATGGATTTTGTGATGCGTTTTATAAGCAATAATTGGGAGTGAGAAAGATGGAGGGATGGTGATGGTAAAAACTTGCAAACTAAACTGTAGGCACCTTATCACTTCAAGCTGTTTATAATCTTCTCATGTTGCTTGTGATTCTTTGTTTAGAAGATGGATGACATCTCTCTTAAGGATTTAGAACATGTATGAATATATCACATAGGAATTCTCATTATCCATTTGAATTTTAGATTTAACTTGCTCTGCTGCCAATGATGGGGGGTACAGATCTAGAAAGAGGTTACGGTTTAGGGTTTGAAGAGAAACAAGAAGATTGGTTCAGGTTTTCAGCTAGGTTTATTTGTATCAGAAAAAGAAAATCTAAAAGAAAAACTAAAGGAATGAGAGAAGTTTTAGATGCTGGATGCACACCTCCACAGCTTAATGGATTTTATACCCAAACAACCAATCATTGGTTTGAATAAGTAAGAAGCGTCTCTTTTCATAATCCTTTGTTTCCTCCGTGAAATATATCGACCATCATCTCTAACTCTTCTTTCTTCTTCTTTTTTTTACTTTTTACGTAACCATCTTAACTCTAACTATCATAATTCCATTACATGAAAGGCCTGTACAGGTTGTCTTTATTATTAATAGTATCTTTCTTAAGAGAGACTAAGAAACTAATAGATCTAGAAAGACAAAGAATTTGTTTCCTAAAACTAATCCTAATAAAAGGAAACTGCCTTTATAGAAACACAGAATTTTTCTCTCTTGAAAATCAAATTTGTTTAATCCCAATAAAAGGAATACTTGTAAAATAATTCTTAATACAACAAGATTCAGATCATCGAGAGAATCATGCAAGAACCAATTAGCCATGAACATTTCATAAAAACCTTTTGAAATAGAATTAGAACCTACCGATTAAGGATATCATTCCATGGTTAGAGACTCGATCTTGAATTTTAAAATAAAACATAAGAACCTCAAATGATTATGAAGAAGCTTGCGTCACACGAGTATCATAGAAATAATCAGAATAAAACACAAAACTCGATGAAAAGTGGGCAGTGGCCCAGACAAGTCAATCAGCTCTAATGCTGAAGCATCTAGATAGGAAGACATCCATCAAAGTCTTCATCTTTGACAATCATGATCATTAGTTCAAGGGCTGCATCAATCAATTTCTTTAGCTTAGGCATGGATTCGGGCTCTGGTTCTCACTGTTGCTCAGAATCAGACTCTAGCTTGAGCTAGGGCTTTAGTCTGGCCTCGGGTCGGGCTTTAGTCTGGCCTCGGGCTTAGTTCTAGTTTTGCTCAGAGATAGTTGCTTCAAGCAGCAAGGCTCTAAGTCATGTATTTATCACTTCAAGCTGGTCTTGATCTTTTAATTGTTGCATATAATTGTTTGTTTAAAGATAGATGAAGTCTATCTCTCAAAGAATCTCATTCATAATTGGATTATCCATTTCATTATTTGAACTTTAGATTGTAACTTGCTATGATGCAAAATGATGGGGTACAAATATAGAAAGAGGATTTAAGGCTATTAAAGGTTAGGTTTCTGAAGATAAATAAGGAATATGGTCCAAGTTTTCAGCTAGCTTTTTTGTATGGGAAGACAAAAAATCTAAAAGGAAAATTCAAAGGAAAAGAAAAGTTGAGACCGTGGATTCACACCTTCCATTTGCTGATTTCACACCCAAGCAACCAATCATTGGTTTGAATAAGAAACATCACTTTTCATAATCTAGAAGTTTCCTTAGTAAGACACCCATCACCGTCTCTAACTCTAAACTTCCATTACGTGAAATGGCCTATCCGAATTTGGATCCTTTCCACTGCTAATTTGGTAGTGGACGATCCACTTTTTAAATCATAACCGTCCACTAAAATCTTAGTGGTTGCGATTCATTCCAAAAGTAACAATCACCATAACCCCCATGAATTACGCTCATCCTACTTTTGACTCAACACAAATCAATACAAATCATAAGCTTTCACAAAAATGATAGATTGGTTTTGTTTAAAGAAGTGGACCGTCCATTACCTTGGCCATAGAGAGTATCCAAATCCCGCCCCTCCAGGTTGTCTTTATTTGTAATAAGATCTTCCTTAAAGACTAAGAAACTAATAGACCTAGAAAGATATAAAATAAATGTTTTTTAAAACTAGTCCTAATAAAAAGGAAATTTGCTTATAGATAGATAGACATACAAGATTTTTTTTTCGAACATCAAATGAAAATTTGATTCTAATAAAAAGTGAATATATACAAATAAAATAATTCTTAATATAGCAAGATCACGATCCTGAGAGAATCATGTGGCAATTAATTAGCTACAAACTTTCCATAAATATCTTTCTGAAATAGAATTGAAACCTTCTAATTAAGGGATCGTTATGTGTCAGAGTGTCAAGGAATTTTACAGAAACACTAGAATGGCCTCTTTTCAGAGATGTTTTTCCCCCCATTAGTTTGCAAATTTTCAGTAGAGAGTCTTGATTGCTTCTATCATGACCTAATCCAACTTCGTGTTAACCACGGAATTTCTTGTTTCGTCCCTAAATTCTCCTCTTCTCTTTCCTTTTTGATATTGTTAGAGACCGAAGTCCATGTAATAAATTCATCCAACAAAGGAAAACACATACGAGTAGCACTTAGATGCTATGCTTCAGGAGCCATAGCCTTGTACTTAGAAGCCATAGCCAGAGCCATATTCTCTTCTATTCTTCACAAATGCATCTTCTCCTGACTTTCCCATTCTTCTTCCATTAGTTTCTTTCTTAGTAGATTCTCTTAAATGCCTTCTCCCTTTATGGGTTATGATATCTCCTATGTCTTGGTTGCTTGAGTTCCTCTGTATTTTCTCTATTTGTTTGGATACAGACATACCTTACTGGGACATCCTATGGCTTATTGGAAGTTAGTTGGAGGTAACCGGTTGCCCGTAATGTTTCAAAGTATTGTTGGTTTTGATATATTCTTTGAAACATGCAGACTACATCACTAACTGCCCAAATTTCATTTGTTGCTTTTCTTACATAAGGTGAACTAATGACCGACTTAAATATGATGCTAGCATTTCTGGGTGAATCCAAAGAAACAAAATCATCTCCTGATGATATTAAAGAAAGATCTGAATCAGACAAGCTAGTGGATAGCATGGACTTTGGTGAACTATGTAACGAGTTTGAATGTCTCAGTAGCCCAGCTGTGGAGTCAACAGCAAGACAACTAGCCCGGGATATTTTAGAGCTCCGAGAAGGAAACCGTGCCTTAGGGTCCTACTCCATTTCTGTCAAATATAAGGTAACCATGTATGTTATTTTCTTTTGGGTTACTTGATACCTGTTTGGCTGTGTGTAGATTTAGTATGGCTGTAAATTGCTCATGGATGCCCAGAGCTAT